>SNQJ01S0052585.1:5514-24669 GCA_010110895.2 Picea sitchensis | reverse complement strand
TCACAGTCTCCTCTCTCAGAATACAATATTCACCATCATCCATAGCCGCAATACATTTCCTTCATAAAAGAGGGTTTCCTTCTAGGGCAAAAAACCCTAAGATAATATCTACCGTTAGATCTGCGACCTTATAATGAACGGTCCAGATTTACAATGAAATTACAATATACTTTTACAAGGCAATTTTTTTGCTTCGGGGGACGCTGCCCCCGAACCCCCGCTGGGGCCCCGCTTGCCCCCAGAACCCCCAGCCGGGGGGATAGTCCCCCTGGACCCCACAGAGGGGGTACCCCCCCTCTGCACTCCCCCGCGTGGAAGAGTGTACATACTTCTGGGGTGTAAATAATTCATGGGGTATAAACATGGCTGAAAGCAAGGACCTCTGAATCAGGAAGATAATCAGGCTCCACAACCAACAATTTGGACCATATACTTTGATGGATCTAAATCGCAAGAGGAATCAGGGATAAGGAGCATCCTCATTAATCCAAAAGGTAAAGGTCATTTCCTGTCCTGTAGACTAGAATTTGAATGCACCAACAACACCACTGAGTATGAAGCTCTAGTACAAGGGTTAAAGAAAGCCATAGACTTGAATGTCAAAATATTGAAATTTTTTGGGGACTCAAAGATTATCGTTAGACAAGTAAGGAATACTATACATTGCAATTCCCCGCACCTAAATAATTATCAACATGAAGTGCATAGGTTAATGGAGCATTTTAAAGATTTCAATATTGCCGCGATCCCCAAAGAAAATAACATCCTTGTTGATTCCCTAGCCACAACTGCTTCAAGGCTGTCACCTCTGGAAGACTATGAAGCCTCTCAATTCACTTTTGAACTACTCTACAAACCATTGGTACCCAAAAATATATCTAATTAGAAAGTCTTTGTAGGAGATGAACAGATCATAAACTTCCTGACTAACCAAGACAATTTCAAAGATTTAGCCATTGACGATGAGGTATTCCAGGAGCAATCGACAGAAACTGATCCTTGAACAAGACAACCTATTGATAGATCGAAATCTCGCACCAACCCGAAGGGGATAGCTAATCTAGAATATCTGTTTGACCTAAAAGAACACTTTAGGGGGTCTAAAAATGCAAAGATCGATATCTCTTGTCCCCTGCATGAAACTATAAATCTCCAAACCCTAGAAAATCCAAAGAATGTGAATCTCAGCAAGACCATATCTAAAGAGGAAATAAAGTCTTATCTCAAACTGTTCATACAATATCAAGATTTCTTTGCATGGTCCTACTGAGACCTGAAAACCTACGACACACGAATCATTCAACACACTATACCGTTAAAACCTGAGGTAAAACCTTTCCAACAGAAACTATGAAAGTATCACCCATCCCTGGAACCTCTCATGTATCAGGAATTAAAGAAGCTTTTAGATTCCAAGATCATTTTCCAGGTCAAACATTCCACATGGGTAGCAAATCTGGTTCCTGTGAGGAAAAATTCTGGAGAAATTCGCTTATGCGTAGATTTTAGAAACCTCAATAGAGCTTTAGAAAAGGACAATTACCTAGTCTCGCCAATGGAGAAACTCCTACATACCATGTCTGCCTTAGATATTTTCTCTCTACTGGACGGTTTCTCAGGTTACAACCAAGTCCTAGTTTCAGAGGAGGATCATTTAAAAACTACCTTCTAAACCAAGTGGGGAACCTTCGCTTATAAACGCATGACTTTTGGGTTAATCAATGTAGGAGCGACCTTCCAAAGGGACATGGATGTAGAATTTTGGGGACTAATCAACAAGTGTGTGGTAGTGTATCTAGATGACGTAACTGTGTATTCAAAGAACAAAGAAGATCACATCCAACACTTAACTCAAATTTTTGAAAGGTGTAGGAGATACGGTATATCCTTAAATCCCAAGAAAACTATTTTCAGCATTGAGGAAGGTAAGCTGCTAGGCCACATTATATCTCAATCAGGCATTCACATAGACCCATAAAGGATTAAGGCCATAGCTCATCTCTCGTTGCCTCACAACAAGAAAGTTATGCAGTCTTTTTTCGGGAAAATCAATTTTGTGAGGAAATTTACTACTGATTTTGTGGAAACTATCAAACCCTTACAAAAGAAGATTTGCAAAGATGTCAAATTTAAGTGGGATGATGAACAAAAGGATTCTTTCAGCAATATTAAAACTGCTATATCTCGGGCCCTTGTGCTACGAAGTCACGATTTCAATAGGGATTTCTTCCTCTATGATTTCACCTCTGACCAGTCATTAGTTGTAGTATTGACTCAGAAGGATTATGACAACAACGAGGCTCTGGTGTTGTTCATGAGAACTAATCTCTAGGGAGCTGAACTTAACTATCTTGTTTTTGATAAACAGGCCTATGTAGTATACAAGGCAGTAAAACACTTCAGGTCTTACATCCTCAAGAACCACACCAAAGTGATTGTGCCTCACCCTGCGGTTCGATCCTTGTTTACTCAGCAAGAGATGGGGGAAAGAAGAGGCAATTGGATGGTAGTGGTCCAAGAATTTGATCTAGATATAAAACCTACCAAACTAGTTAAAGGGCAAGGGTTGTACAAACTCGCAGTTGAAGCCCAGGACCAAGTAAATGAATATTTCGAATGGGAGAATGAAATGGCATTATGGTGTGGTGAAGCTTCATACATTTCCCCAGGGCCAGAGTCTTGGTATGATAATTTAAATTATCTCCTACACCATGGACCTTGTCCATAAAATCTCAACCAAAGAGAAAGGAGAGCTCTGAGGTTAAAATATGCACAATATCGCCTCATAAATTCGGTACTCTTTCGGATTAACTATCATGGGGTATTCTTAAGATGTCTCAAACGTGAAGACGCAAAAACAGTTCTAAAGGAGCTCCATGATGGCCCTGTCAGTGGACATTTCGCAGGAAACACCACCACTCATAAGATACTAAGAGCCGACTATTATTGGCCCACCTTATTCAAATATGCTCACACCTATGCTAGGAACTGTAAAACTTATCAGATAAGCACTGGGAGAGAGAAGAGAGTAGGAATCCCCCTCCAACCAGTGACTGTCTCTAGACCTTTTGAGCAATGGGGGTTGGATATCATAGGAGAACTTACACCCAGTTCATAGAAACAACACAAGTATATACTTACTGCCACCAATTATTTCACAAAGTGGGAAGAGGCCGTCCCTCTGACTCACGTAAACGAGAAGGTGGTGATCCAGTTTATAGAACATCAATTGATCACAAGGTTTGGTGTCCCTTCTATTCTAGTTTTTGATAATGCATCTTGTTTTTCTTCCACTATATTGACATAATTTTCTCTAGACAAAGGAATCATAATTAGGTACTCTGCAAATTATTATCCACAAGGAAACGAGGTGGCATAATTAACCAATAAGAACCTAGTGAGAACATTAAAAAGGACGGTTGCAGATAACTAGAGGATTTGGAATAATCTACTCCATAATTCTTTGTGGGACGATAGGGTCACACCCAAGGAAGTTATAGGAAATTCCCTGTACTTCCTGGTTTACGGAGAGGAATCCATTCTCCCAAATGGGATTTATCTTCCATCTCTTCAACTAGCCCAAGATTCCAATGGGGTACCCTCATCGATCATACAACAAAGAATTGATACATTTCTCATGCTAGAAGAAGAGAGAAGAAAGGCTAAGTCAAATTTTCTATCTCACCAATAGATAGTGAAAATATGGTTTGATAAGCATAAATCTAAGGAAAAGAATTTTGAAGTAGGAGACTTAGTCCTAAAATGGGACAAAGAAAATGAGCCAAAAGGCAAGCATTCTAAGTTTCAGAATCTGTGGCTTGGACCTTTCTAGGTGGCTGAGAAGATTGGGGCAGGCACTTATTGGTTACAGAATCTGAGGGGGGAACCTGACGCCCTCCCATTAAATGGCCAAACCCTCAAACAATATTTCCAATAATAAAAAATATAAATAATAATAAAAATAAAAAGAGTATCTTGTTTTAGTGTTTTCGTGATTTCGAAATACATTCTTTGTTTTCTTTTTCTTTCTGGATTTCTTTGCTTTTCAAATTTGTGTTTAGCAAGACAATGGTGGACCTCAAGTCATGCAACATACCGAACTATGTTTTGAACTCATCGCTCACATATAACACAAGAAGCATCAAGGAACTTGTGGTTTCTTTGAGGATCCCTCCATCTAACCTGTGCAAATGAACAACTTCGAAGAAATGTTATAAGTGTCTGCTTAGTGGTTTGGTAAGACCCTAAGGGAAAGAAGGAAATCCAGAAAGGACTACATGAACTCGGACACAAAGCTAGCAAAGGGTCCACCTAACCATCTCACTTTGAGAAATAAACAGACGTCATCCTCTCTCACTCGCTCAGGGTATCATGCTGAAATAGAATGGGCATTATCAAAAGAGTGATCAGTAGGAGAGGGTATGTGGATATCTCTGTTAGGGCTATGGACGCTCGCTGGCAACAGAGCAAGGTCTGTGATGTCGAGGTGACTCCGCCAGGGCTATGGATTTTTGCTAGCAGCAGAGCAACACCCAAGTGAATGAGTAAAGGTAACTAAGGGCTTCATGCGAGTGAATGCTTTGCTAGAATTTTGTAAAAGGGGGGCATAAGTTAGGGTTACAGGAAACAAAGGAGGAATAAAGGCCAAACCCCACGGGAAAACCTGGAAGCATCAACCGAAGGATTTCAAATTGCAAAGGTAAACGAGGCTCTGATTTAAAACTAGGAAAGTTTCTCCACTAGCTTTCATACCAGCCAAGCATGAAGGAAGAACAAAGATTTTGCTTTCACCCAGTGAATCACCATTTGTTGAGCACTCAAAACACCCTAAAAAGTCTACGTAAAATTTCACTTTTTGGGTACCACTTGATATTTGGGCATTGTCTGATATGAAAAATGTGTCCTTTGCCTATCATTTATTATTCTCATTAAGTCTTTAAAATATTTCTTGGACATATGAAAATCATTAACTTAAAAGACTAATATCTAAATTAGAGAAATGACAGTCAAAGTTTTCCCAGATGTGCTTAAGGAATTCGGCATCGGGAAGGATTAAGAGTGAAATAAAATGCTAGAGAGAACCAAAGTTGTCGAGTCGCGATCTTCGTCGGCGTCGGCAGACGCGAAATTTCTTTTGCGACAAGAATCACCAAGAATATCGTCGATGATCGATCAATTCGGAATCGGTGAAAGGTTAAAAGAATAATCATTGAACGAAAAATGAAATAATAATTGTTGATCGTCGACTTCCGAGATGTTTTCGGTATCGGGAGATTCGAAGGACAATAACCCACGAAGAAACTGCATGCTAGTTTTTCCCGAAGGTCGATCCTCGATACTCACCCGGCATCGACATTCGCAATGCTGAGCTCAGTTTAGTGCGTTCAAATTAAACAAAGTCCCAAGTCCGACCATCACCCACAAACTAATTCCCAGGTTTTATTTAATGAGTCCCGAGTCAGTAATGCCACGTTAGCATCAATCGACATCGAGAGTATTTGTTAGGGAAATATCAACCAAAACACAAACCAAATCAGAGCTACACTAATTATAAAATCAAGGCTAAGTTACAAGAAGCTAAGATGAGAAGACAATTTTACGTACAAAGAGGGAAACGATGCATTCAATTGCTATGACTTGAATCCTTTCGAAAAAATTTCAAAGTTCTATATATTAATATCCATGTCGGGTTCAGGTTACATACAATAAACACTACCAACACATTTTTGGCCAGCCGACCTGGTCACATTGAGGACATGAATATCTTCACAACAAACAGGCAAATTTATCAAAAAATGATGCGTCACATCCGAGAAAACAAAACAGTGTCCGCCATTCATGTCTCTTCTACGCACAAATTTTCTCTCGGGCTGCTTCGCACTCCTTGGGGTGTTTTCATGTTCTATTATTCTGACACCCTTTGAGCTTCACATAGCTGCACGATCATATCTTATGCTTCTGGAAGTTGTATTTTAAGAAAGGTTACATTACCTTCACGACCTTGTGATGCCGACACCTCAGGGTTCTTTACCGCCAACTTTCGTCGTAACTCCCTATTCTCCTGGTAAAGTTTAGCTATGGAAATTTGTTCTTGTTCCAGTTGTTGGTTAGGATCTCAAATGTTAGAGCCTCAGGTTTCGATCCTTCTTTTTCTTCTCCTGCTTCTCTGACTTGTGGTTTCGACCGGTTTGAGACGAATAGTGCGCATTAATGACTCTTCGACGGTTGATCGTGCACACGGTTCGACCAGGTTTTGGTTTTCCTCAACTTCCTTATTTTTCTGAGGCCTCACTCTCCTCTGTAGTGTCTGCTAAGGAGGGGGCAGGTTCTTCAACCTGCATCCTCCTAGCGTGGTTTATTCCACATCAGTATCCGCACGGAGCGACATTATAGCTCCTGCACAAAGGTCACAATTTTCCTTTGGAACCTCAGGAATACCTGTTGCTGATAAGAACGATTCCCAGTCATGTTTGGGCTCAGGCACGATGCTCCTATTTCCCTGAAGACCCTGCCTCGCATTTTGAGGAGATCCCATGGCATGACAACGTATTTTCTTAGACGTTTGTAACTGGACAAAAGAACAAAACATAGATATTGATCAAATTGGGCTCACAAGACAAATATCCACTAGTGCATAAGCTCAAAGAAATGAATATAACTCTTACAGAACATACAAAATTTATAACGGAGCAGGGTAGTGATCCAGAACGTGCCAGGGGACATTGAATGCCTTGCGACAAGACATTTCAAAGAATTACTGTGCCACCTCTATGCGATGGGTATGACCTGGGGCATGCGAGATGCAGTTGATAGGAATTATGGAGGATGCGTGGTATGATCATCTCGATTCCTTTGATTTCCCCCAGCCTCCATAATGAGTTGATGATGGTCGATGCACTCGCTGATGCGACTCCCGTGAGAGAAATCTGCCTCGATCGGAAACATTTAACGAGTTCACTTATAACAGTATCTGATCTTTCGGGAAATTACTCATACTTTTGGCACATGTTCATCTCTGACATCCTTTACTTACCCCAAGGGCCAACCGACCACTGGCGTGACTTTGACTTTCATTTTTTTCGTACTCGATCTACCATACTATGGCACGTAGATTTAACTCACCCCAGCTGAAGAAAATGGCGGTGCCAACAAAGACGGTATAGGTAATCCAAAAGGTTGCAGAGATCACGTAAGTATAAAACAACCATGCTTAGCGAGCTTTACAGGTATGCATCAGTCTGTTTTTCTTCCCTCTTACATTTTTATACATTTTGCCGAGTATTGTTCTGTAAGCAATTTCTAAAAAATGATTTTAATCCCAAGTGCAGGAAAATATCTCTAACTACTGAGCAACATTGGCTCCATGAATTCACCAAGGAATCTGGGAGAAACCAAGTCCGAAAATCAATAAAGCGATGAAGGATATAGGACTCCCCGAGTTCAGCGACCCCGACAAGTTCATCGAATTATGCGACATAGTCGGATCGCATGCCAAGCAAGATTCACTATGGGCTGAAGAGCTAGACAAGGTGACCGATACGTCACCAGGACAAGTGAAAATATTTATGGAACATCTGATGAAGGCTCAAACCATGTTGCATTAGTTAAACACCAGTCTAGTGAAGTACCGAGGACATGCGGTGGAGATCATAGGATTCTACGCATCTTCGATGGAGAAACACAAGTTTCCATGGGCCCAAACTTGCGAGGATTTGTTTATCAGTTGGTTAGAGTATGAGGAAAGTCTCCCTTTCAAGTGATATATCGAGTTGATTGTTAAAGAAGCTGTTAGAAGAGGATGCCACATTGAAATTTTTGTTTTGTTCAAACTACACTTAGCCGTTATTTTCAGTTGGATTTTATGTTATAAATAAGAACATTGACGAATTAGATAAGGGTTGATGGTTGTTACAAGAACTCTTTTGTTTATGGTTGTTAAGAATTATTTTGAAGCTCCCTTTGAATTGAGAAGTCCTTCTGGACCAGAGACAAGTTATTTTCATCAACTGCATGTGTGATTGGACGTGGAGAAGAATTATTTCCTATCTTGCTTAATGAATGATGTTGTAATGAGTAAGAGCAATTAATTTTGTTGTCAAGTTATCTGGTGCAATGTTTTGTTTTTATTTGCTTTAATGATGAAGATGAATCGTTGTGTTTTTATGTGATGAATGATTATGGTAGATGAATTATTTTTCTTTCCATTATCTTATTACATATGTGTTTTCTTTCTGGTAATTAGTATCTCATAAAGTAATTGGATGCTCACATGGTTAATGTATTAGCACTAGGCCTGTGGTGTAAAATTATTGTCTGCGTGCTTGAGCAACAGGTTATCCCAAGCCTCTTCCCCTTAGTTAAGATTAAGTCTATTTTTTTTGCCAAGTTGGTTTATACTGGCTTACATCTCATATCGGTCCCACCCAAGAGAAAATACAAAAAAGAGATAGTCCAAACTGAAGGAAGAGCCTTCACAAGAAAATGTAAATCCCATCGATAATTTGGTCATATCACAAGATCTGGAGAACCATTCCACTATTAAAAGCTACAGAGTCTAATTGGGCCTCGGTGGTAGGTTTGGTTCCTACTATTGAATCAAGGGATTTAAGACCCATCAACAGACCCCAATCACCCACTTGCACATACACCTCTGCGAGCAGGATTGCCAAACCTTTGTTTCCCAGTTTCCAGAGGGCACCCCCGGTAGCAGTACAACTGTCGATAGCACAAAGGCCGCCCACTCATGCAAAGGACATTGCAGAGTATCGAAGGGAGTATGCAGGATTGGTTCGTGACTTCCATCAGGAGATGACCCTAGTAGAGTATTGTGGACTCAGACTCAGGAACTGCCCCAGAGAGCCACAGAGAGGAGGGATGCAACAACATCAGGGGCATAACATTGATTTCATCTGAAAAGTTGGTAAACTCACCATACCTTCCTTCGATGGATCATCCAAATGCACCACCAGAGCATCAGTACAAAATCTAGACACATGCTACAAGCTCAATCAGATGACCAAGATAGAGGCCATCAGTTTCACAACCTTACACTTGGAGGGTGAGGCACATGAGTGGTGGTTTCATGGATTGGTGGTGTTGGGTCACAATCGCATCACCTCCTATAGGGAGTTCACAGTGAGACTCATGGATAATTTTGATAGGAGGGATCCCAAGATCCACTTCAGGGATCTAGCCTAGTCGAGACAAACTGTCACAACAGAGGCGTTCATCAAAGAGTTTTAGCGGGTGGACATGGTAGTGACAGATATATTAGAGCCCAGGATGATCATGCTATTCACAGAGGGACTCACAGAGCCTTTGAGAGGATGGGTGAAGGCATACAAGCCTCCCACCTTGAAGGATGCCATCCTTTTCACTCGAGATTTGGCAGACTCAGTGCCAAAGACTAAAACCTTTTCCAAACTCTTCATACCCCAGAAGGATCGATACAAAAATACATTCCAGAGAGAATGGAAGGGCAAGTAGAAGTTGGATGATGATACTAGACGATAGCTTATGAGGAAGAAGCTTTGCTTCAACTACAGAGACCCTTGGGTCCCAGGCCACAGGTGCATGGGCAAGGGAGAGATTCATTATATTGAGGTGGCAATAGATAGTGTGGACAATGAGGAGGAGGAGCAGGATAGTGGATCCACTAGCTCAGAGGAGGAGTCAGCACAGGAAAAGGAGCAACCTCCTCGTAGACCACTGACACTGACAAGAGCCCATCCTCCAGTAGTCCCACAACCGCCTAAGCAGGCTAACAGGAGGAAACCAACAAAAGGAGGAGTTATAGAGACCCTTTCTGGCATTCCCAGGTATGATAACCTCCAGATCAGAGGGACTATTCATGGGCAACAACCAATCACCCTGATAGATGGTGGGGCCACCCACAACTTCATTGACGCTTCACTAGTATCAAGACAAGCACTTCAGACAAAGGAGTTTGAGGGGTTTGATGTTGCAGTAGCAGATGGGCGTAGAGTGGAGTGTCTAGACATAGTTATAGACATGGAGATAAAGTTAGGAAACTACACAGTGAGAGACACATTTTATGTGATTGAACTATCTGAAACAGATGTGGTGTTGGGAGTCTAGTGGATGATTACCTTGGGAAAAATCACCACCAATTACCAAAACTTGGAGATGGGATTCAGAGACCATGATGGGAAGAAGGTTGTTCTAAGAGGTATGTCGACAGGGGCACCCAAGACAGTTTCAACCAAGATGATGGAGAGGATATTCGGACATGGGGAGGTAACATATGCTGCAGAGTGTTTGATCACTACGTAGAAGGATTCAGAGGGTCGAAAACAATATCATACATAGATCAAGAATTTTTTGGGACGACATCAACATGTTTTTGAGTCGATTCCACCAGGGATACCACCTGACAGGGGGTTTGAGAACACCATTGAGTTGGAGGAGGGGGGAAAACCTATGATCACCCCCCCCTATCGTCATCCTAGGAGGTTCAATGATGAGATGGAGAAGGAAATCAAGGACTTGTTAGCGATGGGACACATCAAACCGAGTAGCAACCCATTCACTTGTTCATTTGTCTTAGTTCTGAAGAAGGATGGCACCATGAGGATGTGCATTGATTACCGAGACTTGAACAAGAAAACCATCAAGAATCGGTATCCTATCCCACGCTTTGACGAGTTGATTGATGAACTATATGGGGCAGTTTTCTTCTCAAAGATTGAGCATGACATAGAGAAGACAACATTTTGATGTCACTTTGGACATTTCTAGTTCTTGGTTATGCCATTTGGGCTAACCAATGCACCCACTACATTCCAGTCTTGCATGAACCACATATTCAGGGATCAGTTGAGGAAATCAGTCTTGGTTTTCTTCCATGACATCTTGGTCTACAGTAAGACATGGAAAGAGCATATGAGACACCTGGATGAGGTATTGACCATCATGGATGCACAGTCATTATATGCCAAAGAGTCCAAGTGTGAGTTCAGTATGACGAAGATTCTTTACTTGGGCCACATAATTAGTTCACAAGGGGTACAGGTGCACCATGAGAAGATCAAGTCCATTTTGGATTGGCCAACGCCCATGAACGTGACAGAGTTGAGGATTTTCTTCGGGCTGTGCAGCTATTACAGGCGGTTCATCCGGGGTTTTTCTCATCTTGGAGCACTGCTGACGGATATTACCAAGCATGGGGCTTTCATCTAGATTGAGGGATCACAGAAATCCTTTGATCACATGAAGGAAGTCATGGGCACTTGTCTAGTGTTGGCATTACCAAACTTCACCTTGCCATTTGTACTAGAGTGTGACGCATCCGGCGAGGGTATCAGGGAATTTTTGATGTAGGGAGGAAACCCCATTGTATTTGAGAGAAGGAATCTCAGTCAGCCCGAGAGGTTTTACTCCATTTATGACAAGGAAATGTTGGCAATCATGCATGCCTTGACCAAATTCAGATAATATTTTGTGGGCAACAAATTCGTGGTCAAGACAGATCACAACAACTTGAAGTATTTCCTTGAGCAGAAGGACCTCAGTGAGCGCCAAAAGAAATGGGTGATGAAGGTACAAGCATTTGACTTTGACATAGAGTATGTCAAGGGGAAGAAGAACATTGTGTCCGATGCACTATCTAGGAGACCTGCGACATGTTCTTTGATGGAGATTTCAGCAGATTGGAAATCCCACTTGTTAGTGGAATATTCCAAGAACAAGTTCGCTTGTAAGGTGATGCATGGACAGATACAAGATGGCAGGCATAGGGTCATTAACGATGTCATATTCTACAAGGATAGAGTCTACTTGGTGCTAGATTCGGGGCTTAAGAAGAAGATCCTCACAACAGTTCATGATTCACCACTAGCAGGACATCAAGGGTTTTTCAAAACCTACAGACAGATCATGGAGAGGTTCTCATGGAAGGGCCTCAAACAGGACGTTATGAGACATGTCAGTGAGTGTGTGACTTGTTATTAGAACAAGTAATAGAATTCTCTTCCAGCAGGGATACTTCAGCCACTCCCCATTCCAGAGTAGAAACAGGAGAGCATATCGATGGAATTCATCACAGGCCTACCCAAGGTCCAGGGTAAGGATTGTATCTATGTAGTGGCTGACAGATTGACCAAGTTTGCTCAATTCTATGCCATACCGACAGAGTACAATGCAGTTTAGGTAGCCGAGCTATTCTTTAGGGAGTTCTTCATACTTCATGGGTTGTTGAGGAACATCGTCAGTGTAATATCCCTCGGTCAAACCCAATTGTAAATGTAATACAAGTGTACTTACGCTGGTGAGTTGTTTTGACATCATTTTGTAATGCACCTTTCATGGCATAGTGCGCACAAGTACTGCATAGTAAAATGATGAAGTGTGCACATAACCAGACATCGCGCGCAGTAACTAAAGTGCGCGTAGTATGGGGTTCAACGAACCTCGTGTATATGATATGTATTATAGGCTGGTGAGCCAGTTATGATAAGTTGGGATGCTTATGCTTTGGAATTAGGCTAGTGCGCCTAGATGTTAAAGGCTAGCATGCCTATTTTGTATATGTCTCATGATTAATATAAAATACATCATTGTGCATAGACGGACCACGATAAAAGAGATGGGGGACTAAACTTCACTAGTTAGGGAAAGGGAAAGCCAAAAAGGAATATTATATTAATATTTCCTTAAAACATAAAGTATGAATAATTATTTTATCCTAAGTTCTAAAGTTGGGGATAAGTGGACCAAAGTAGCATCCAACATGACAAGTGTCAAGTTGGGGACATGCATACATATCGTGGGGACTTATCTCTTTGGACATATTTCACCATCATTGGGACGAACATCCTTACCATCATTCTCATGATCATTCTTACGATGATCTCACCCATGATTCCTTCCATCATTCAGTCATCCAGTCAATGATTTCATGACCATTTTCCACTTCCGCAGTCAGTTATCCTTCAGACATTTGTTTCACTCTATCTGAGCCTATTTCCATAAGCCATTTCATGTTGGTGTACCTGGTTAGCTTGGGAGTGGGATTGAAGAAGCGGGTTGTCAGGCCCGTGGGAAACTGAAGAGGCAGGTTGTCAGTCCCGTGAGCAATTCTCTGAGCAAGAGAATTGTTGGGGAACTGATTCCTGAAGGTGATAAACTGTAGATACAGTTCTCAGAAACTTCAAGTCCGGCCTATTGTTGAAGCCATGGAAGGGAAGTGGGGCAACTGAGGGACTGTTGAGCAGAGAAGGGGCACACTTCCTTGGGTGGGACAGGCATGTGGGGAATGAGAGACTGTAGGCTGTTAGTTGAGTGAGCACCTGAAACAAAGTCTTTCCTATTGTCTATGATCCTTTAACCTAGTTTGGAATCCCTTTACCCGAGTGGAGTTTAGTCCCAGCTTGGGGGTGACTCACTGTTGAGAGTGATGAACAGTGTGGTCTAAGGCTGGGAGGTTTGTGGACAGTCTGCACGCAGTAGGTGACAATATTTCCAAGACAAGTACCAATCATGTGATAAATTTACATGCTGCATTGTTATTTACGTGCTTATGTTACAGTTTATCATATCTGTGATTATAACTGTCTGTATGTTTATGGGTATTTCCCTGTATATGTTGCATGCATGTGTTTACTGTTTTTTCAGTATGAAATTGTATATTTACAGGATGTGATTGTTGTTTACGTTATATGTAAAGATTATGCAAGAGTGTTGTATGTATATGTTATAATTGCATGCAGTTGAAATGAAAATTTATGTGGCATAGTTCAGTTGAATACTGGGTATGTTACAGTGTGTTCTGCAGCGAGAGAACGAAAGTGTTTCCTCATGTATCCTGGCTCTTTGTAAGGCTGGGAATGTTACAAAGAGGGTTTCAGAGCTAAGTAAAGCGTATGAGGAGTAGCATGCCCGACCGATGTGAGGTCGGGGGTGTTACAGTATGGTATCAGAGCTACAGTTTCAACACTGAGCCTGGATGGGAAAGAGAGGTTCAGTTGAAGCGAATATTCACAGAAGATATATTTTGAAGTGGCCAAATTTTCAAGTCACGGAGTGTCCATTGAAAATGTTGGCATGCAGGCGCACATGGTAAATTTTGGCACCGCGCAGAAAATGTTGGTGTCCAAGTGTGTGCAGTAAACTGTGGCATTGCGCGGAATAATATTGTGTGCAGATGTACGCGCTGAATTTAGCCTTGCGCGATGAGCACGCACATAGTAATGTGCACATGGGGTGCGCAAGTATTTCATAACACAGAGGAGTTTTGTGGTACGCACATAGTATGAGTATAAGTTGTCTCGCGACAGTCTATTCAATGGTGCGTGCAGATTATTATGCATGGTGAGGCATATTGAACTTTGGCATGGTGCAATGCATAGGGCGAAATATGTGTGGAATATCAGTGCATAATACCAAAACTGTGCGCAGTGGATATTGATGAACAACGCAAAAGTACTGGGCGCAAGTTTTCGGCACGATGAAGAAGAAATGCATAGTAGATATAGGTGCGCAGAAATGTGTTTTACCTTGTGGTGTTGTTGTGCATGATAAATATGGGTGTACAAGATGAATTTTAGTGCACGTGAAGTCATCTGGGAGGCAATGAGTCTGAGTTTAATTTGCATAATATCAAAGGAAAAAGAAACACACAACCACATGGGAGCATTAATAAAAAGAATTATGAGTGTTATATTCCTCCAATTCAGACAGATGGAAGTAAAATATAAGCTTACAAGAAAAGCATACTATAAAAGAAAACAAAACTCATAACACAATCAGTTAAAATCTTGTAATAAACAACCCAAAATATATTAGAAAAACAAGACCGTGGAGCAATAATATAAAACAAATGTGGAAACAAAACACAGAAGATACACAATACAATAGAGACACAAATTTACGTGGTTCACCCAGTGTGGGCTACGTCCACCAGAGAAATTGCCAGGTCCTTCCTTTATTATTATCTAGCATATGAAGGGATACAACCTACAACAAACCCGCGGTAACTTCCTCTTCTTTCTCTCATAGTCTCTCGTCTTAGAATACAATATTTGCTATGTTGCGTAGCCACAATACATTTCCCTCATAATAGAGGGTTTCCTTCTAGGGAAAAAAACCCTAACATAATTTCTACCATTAGATCTGCGACCTTATAATGAACGGTCCAAATTTACAATGAAATTACAATATACATTTACAAGGCAATTTTTCGTTCGAGGGCCCACTTGCCCCCGGACCCCGCAAAGGGGGTACCCCCCCCTCTGCACTCCCCTGCATGGAAGAGTGTACATACTTCTGGGGTGTAAAGTCTTCATGGGGTATAAACACATTTGAAAAACACAAGACCTCTGAATCAGGAAGATAATCAGGCTCCACAACCAACAAAATCAGCTTCTCTATTTATATAATCGTATTAATCACAAAATTACAAAAAGGGGATGATAATAGTTATCCTATTGTAAAAGTGTTGTTTAAGAATAGGCCTATCATCTCTAGATTCCATTACCTCTGCTACCCCCCTATTCCAAAATTCGTTGAAATACACCTAATGTTAGTTGAGGACTCATTTCATCTTAGTGACCTCCTGCTTTAAAGAATCCAACTAGACCGGTTGATTCTCTCCAACACTTTCGTTCGTTTCATCTCTGGTTTCATTCTTCTACCGCTTGCTCCTTTTCTTCTTAGCAGTTGGCATGTTGATGACTAAATCCTTCATAACGGGATTCATCATGGCTTCCAATGTAGAGTCGATGGCAGGTTCTGTTGGGAACTTAGTCACTAGTATATGCATGACTACCCTTTCCTCCTTATTCGCAGGAAAGTCTAGCATGTTGCCTGAATAACCAGTCTCACTAGATTTAGCCTTGTCCATGTATCTCAGGTTGTGGATACTGAAATGCTTTTACTGAGAACATAAATTTGAGCAATTTGGAGATTACTTCATTTATGGATAATCAGATGCCTTCATACTTGAGGATTGGTAGTTATAGAATCCCAATTATGAAGCACAGACAGACTACGTACAAGAGCATTGGGTTGCCATTCTCGGATAATCCATTTCAAATGATTAGCTTTTGAGTTCATTACATGGCAGTCTTCAGCTGACGTCACATGGCTACGAAGTACCGAACGAGGGAAACCGGGTGATCTGACTAGCCGTTGCATGTTCCACAAGTGGTGGATTTGACATGTTGAAGCACATGATACCGCGTCTTGGCAGAATTGGTTTCGGAAAACCACCTTCTTGCCCAGATGTATCTCTGAAGGCATCGCACATCTATGTTCTCAAGACTTGAGTCTTATCTAGAATTGTCATGGTGATAACACCAAGAAATCACGAGAGATAACTCTGATGTATATATGGAACCAAAATGGTTCAAATTTTTCATGAATTGTTGAATTGTTAGCTTGATAAGTTTCGATCGTTGCACGTTTTGCATAATTTACAAAAACTAGAGAAGATCAGATCAATGCAGAGTCCATAGGAATGGAATAGTCATGAGAGAATTACAGTCAACAAGATAAGAGCAGAGGGATGGATGTCCATTTGGGCATTGAGGGAACAAACTCCAATGGACATGGAGATGAAAGGAATGAAAACATGAATATGGTAGAGACCATTAAAATTTTGAATAAGGATGTCCAAAGCCATAAGGTTGATAATGAAAGGCTTATGAGAACCAAGGAGCAGCAGGATGACTTCAACATGAAGTTATTGGAGGGATTGAACATAATAGAAAATAAATTGGTTAAGGAGAGTGACTCAAGCAAATCTGAAAGTCATGAGCCTTCGGATGAGAAAATAAAAGCAAGAAGTGTTATAAAACACCACCATCATTCCCAAAGGAATTCCAATAAGAGAACAAGTAGCAACTCAAGTCCATCCCTTGTCAGAAGGCATAAGAGGTCTGGGCTGGATGAGCTACGAGGAGAAATGAACAAAATAAAACCTCCTACATTTGATGGTGAGCACAAGAAAGATGAAGATGCAGAAACATGGTTGTTGGGCATGAGAAAGTATTTTCAATTGCATAATTATTCTTCTCATGCAAAGGGTATAATTACTATTTATCAACTCAAAGGAAAGGCATCCATGTGGTGGGATCAGCTTGTGCAGGTGAAACACATTAAAGAGAAAAGTGTTACTTGGAGGGAATTCAAGAAATATTTCGAGAAGAAATACTTGACTAAGAGATACTATGACAAGAAAATGAAAGAGTTCTTTGAACTCAATCTTGGAAGTATAACCATAGATGAATATGAGAGAAGGTTTCTAGAACTGTTGAAGTATGTCTCTTTCATCAATGATGAGACAGTCAAAACTCAAAGGTATTTGAGTGGATTTCCATCGTTTAGCAATGAAAAAATACAATATGATGATCCTAAGACATTGGAAGAGACCATAAGGAGAGCTAAATGTCTATATGATCAGCAGAAAGCAAGGGCATTTTTCCAAAAGACTTGGGAAGACAAAAAGAAATTCAAGATGGATTAGAGGAAGAAGGGAGTTAAGCCACCATTCTTCAGAACTAACCCACGAGGATAGAAAATGCCTAAAGAACCCATAACGATTGACATAGGGAGTCAAGGGCCAAGACAACCACCTATTCAATGTTGGGGTTGTAAAGGAGATCATAGGTTCATAGATTGTCCTCACAGAAGTGAAAAAGGAAGGGTTGTTCACAATGTACATCCAGCTGAAATAGTGGAGGACATGGGAAAATATGTGCCAAGGATATATGCAGTCCTGGATAACAAGCAAGCAAACTATCATTCCCACATGATTGAAGTGGAAGGTATGATCAACAACCAAACCATTGTTATTTTAATTGATTCAGGAGCTAGTCATAGTTATATAGACTCAAATATGGTGGAAAGTTTGCATTTGCCAAGAAGAAAACATGGGAAATCCTAGTTGGTGTAGTTGGCTATGAGAGACAAAAGAAAATTTAATGAGATGGTGAAGTCATGCCTCATGGACATGAATGGACTGAACACCAAGGCATATTTGAATATCTTACCTTTAGGTTCCTATGACTGTCTAATTGGGATGGATTGGTTGGACCAAAATTATGCTCTCCTAGAATTTCATAACAAATCAGTCACTTGTTTGGATGAGGAAGGCAAACTAAGGAAAGTGCAGGGAATTCCCAGGGCAGTAACCATTAGGAAAATTTCAGCATTGCAACTGAAGAAATGTTACAGAAAAGGATGTCAAATATTTGCATCTCATTTGGCGGAGATACCTAAGGATAAGGTGCCAAATTTGGAAGATTATGTAGTCCTGGAAGAATTTGAAGATGTGTTCAAGGAAGTACCAGGGCTACCCCCGAGGAGAGACATTGATTTCTCTATAAATCTAATGCCTGGAGCAGCACCAGTGTCAAAGACTCCTTACAAAATGAGTACACCAGAGTTGAAGGAGTTGCAAATGTAGCTTGAAGAAATTCTGAAGAAGGGGTATATACGCCCAAGTGTATCACCTTGAGGTGCCCCAGTCTTGTTTGTGAAAAAGAAAGATGGAACATTAAGATTGTGCATTAACTTCAGACAGTTGAATAAAGTGATTGTTAAGAACAAGTATCCTCTACCAAGGATTAATGATCTCTTTGATCAATTGAAGTATGCAAAGATATTTTCAAAGATAGATCTCAGATCAGGATACCATCAGGTAAGGATTAAAGAGGAAGATATCAGCAAGACCACCTTCAGGAAAATGTATGGTCATTATGAGTTCACAGTGGTGCCATTTGGGCTGTCAAATGCACTAGTTGTTTTCATGTGCTTAATGAATGGTGTTTTCCAAGAATATTTGGACAAGTTTTTCATTGTATTTTTGGATGACATTCTTATATATTCTAAGTCAGAGGAAGAACATGAACATCATTTGAGGATGGTGTTGCAAGTATTAAGGGAGCATCATTTTTCTGCCAAATTGAGCAAGTGCTCATTTTATCATGAACAAATTCATTATTTGGGGCATATCATTTCACAGGATGGGATAGTAGTGGATCCTGAGAAGATAGAGGCCATTAGAGAATGGTCGGCGCCGAATAATGTCACAGAGGTGAGATCATTCATGGGTCTTGTAGACTATTATAGAAGATTTATTAAAGGACTATCAAATATTGCACACCCAATCACTTTCTTGCAAAGAAAGGGGGTGAA
>SNQJ01S0052584.1:0-45692 GCA_010110895.2 Picea sitchensis | reverse complement strand
GTTGCAACAAGAAAACAATTAAAAATAAATTAGTTGCAACTAGAAGTGAATAAATTACTATTTGTAGCAAAGTGGGTTAGAAGTGGACAAAGTTGTTAGAAGTGGTTAGCCCCAAAAGAAGGAAGTTGGTTAGAGTTGGTTAGATGAGGAAGCTACTTGGAGAAGTATAAATAAGAGAGAAAGGGTCCATTATGTGTATTTCTTGAGCATATTGAAGATATGTTCTTGGTGAAAGATTCATTGCAGGTACTCATGGATGCATCTGAAGTTTTGTAAGTCTGAGGTATTTATAATGAGAGTTTTGGAGTTTTAGAAATATTGAAAAACCCTAGTTTTTGAGATATAAGTGGGATACCGATATAATAGGGTGTGTACATACATGGGATAACAATATAATAGGGTGCATACGTATGTGGGATGGAAGCATAATAAAGTGCGTACATGAAGGAAAAGCCATAAAATCTTGAGCAAGTGTTGGTGCCAGGTTCCTGAAGTCTGAAGCAAGTTCCCATAATAGAGGTCTACTAGTTCATATCTGCTACAAAAGTAATGATATGGTTATATGTTGTCCTGATGCTTACATTTTCTCATGGTATGTTGAATTCTTTAGGAATTATTTGTATGGTTGTATTGATGTTTGAATATCGTAGTTGGTTGGTTGAGTAGTTCAGTTCTGTTTTGATTGAAAGATGTCCATGATCTGTAATTGTGTATGCATGAGGAGCATGCATAGATTTTTGGATGGCATAGATATGTTTGTGATTCGTTATGGAATAGATTGAGTAGTGACAGGCATATCACAGTGACAGATCGCTAGTGCATGTGACATAGGTATAAAGGGTCTAAAGGGCCATAAGGCTGAAGTTTCAGAAACCCTAGTTTCTGAAGATGTACGCAGGCTGACAGAAGGAAGAGCAGGTACATACGTGTGTTATAGTATAGATAGGTTGCGTACATATGTGGGCTGCACTATAAATAGGTCATGTACCTATTGATATATTGGATTCTATCTACAAGATGAGTCTTGTACTTGATGATTAAATTTCTCTTCTTAGTTGGTGTTGAGATTTGGAGACTTAGTCTTGTATTGAGAGTTGGTCCTCTTGTGGAGTTGTTTCTCTATTCAATTGTTGCTAAAACCCCCCCAAGGATTGTATTTTGTAATATAAAAGAAAATTATACATATATATTGTGTTCCTTATGGTGATGGATTATTGATGATGTTTGTTGTTGAGATATCTTTACATACAACTTGTTATAAATGAAAGTAATGAATGATTAGTAAATGGTGATTGCTAACTAAGGTGTTTTGCTAAGAAGTGAAAAAAGAGACCTACATCGATTCACCCCCTTATCAGTGTGGTCGGTGTGTCCAACAATTGGTATCAGATCGGGCCATCATCATAAGCCTTACAAGATTGAAGGAGATCCATGGACACACAAATGGATGAACATGCAGATGAAGTTCCCCTCTTTGATTAGACAAATTACTTGGCATGGAGAATAGAAATGAAATTGTTTTTTAAGGAAAAACGAAAAGGTATTTGGAATGCATCTATTTTTGGATCAATTCCCTTGAAGAATAAGTCAAATTTTGCATCACAAAAGGAAGCAAAGAAAAACGATGCATTATCTCTCAATACCATTTTCAATGGACTCTCAAGTTCTGTCAAAGAAATCATGGGAGAATGTACTTCCTCCAAGGATCTATGGTTGAAGCTAGAGAAGGTATATCAAGACAAACAAGACAATTCCATCAAGGACAATGAAGTTAAAGACTCTCCAAAATATTGTGATTACAATACTCCTAGTGAAGTTGAATGTTCTCTTACAAATGAAGAAGAAAATATAGTAGAAGTTTGTGTAGATGAAGAAGAAGAGTTGTTGAAGTTTAAAGAAATTTTTTTATTTGATTTAGGTGATGTTATCATTGAAATAGGACATTATTCAATTGCTTCTGAGTATCTTGAAAAATGAATTAATGAAGTCTTGGAAAAAGTACACAAATCATATCATGGAACTAAAGAAAATGCTCAAAGAACAAGAAGAAAGAAAAATGACTCAATTAGAAGAAAAAGAAGAAGAGATCAAAATACTAAATAATGAAATAATTAATCAAACAAAAGAAAAGAAGAAGGTAGACTATGAGCTTAGAAAAAGTATTGAAGTTAATGTCAATATTAAGACCAAAATTAAAGAAAAAATAATAGAGGAACTATTGAAGAATCAAGTAAATGAAAAGGAAGAGTCATGCCATAAGTTGGAAGTTGAGGTTGTTGATGTTAGAAAGAAAGTAGAGAAGTTAAACACTCACATCAAGTTCATGAACATATCAACAATATTGGATGAGATCCTATATAACCAAAGATATCCAAATGATAAATCGGGTCTTGGATACAACAAGGAAGCTACTCAGATTGAAGCTAGAACTTCTAAGAAGCATGAGGTAAGTCCTTCATTCTCAAAAGGTGGAAGCAATGTTGCAAGTCAACCATATACACAAAGCAAGGAAAATTTCAAAAGAACAAAGAAAGGAAGACATCGAGAAGCCATCTCTACTCATTGGGACGCATTGCTTCTCATTGTCACACCATGAGATGCTACAACTGCAGTGGGTTTGGCCACAATTTACAAATCCCAGGATTTTTGGAACAAAAGAAGACAGTCCATGAAGAGTGCTTCATATACCATGACAAGAAGAACACATGAATCTAGGAAGGAAGACAATTTTGAAAATATGGAAGCTCAGAGCTCAAGTTCTGAGAAGCTGATACACCTTCAGAAGTGGGTGAAGAAGACTGAACAACCAGAACATAAAGGAAACCATGAGGCAAGATGAAGCCTGAAATTTTCAAAAGAATACATGGGCTCTTATGGAAGAAGTCACATACATATGAGAGTTGACCTATAGAAAGATCACATACATATGTGAGTTGCCTATGGCACAAGACACATATTTGTGGTAAAATCCTTGGAAAATAAGGCTATGAAGATGAGTGCAACATGATTTGATCGTATAACTCTGTTTTGCAGGGTCTAACATGGTTTGTTGCAAGTTTCCATGATTATATGCTTGCATGTGTGTTTGATGTATGTAAGGTGATGAAATATGGTTGAGTATTGAAGTTTATTCTTGAGGACTATCTTGGATGTAGGGTACTAACCCTAGAATGTGATTGAGGAATTTTCTGTTAAGGAACAATGTTGGTTATGTCAATGAAGTTATGACACTTTGTTTATGAGATATATCATGATGCTAGCTAGAGATATATCATTTATCTATTGAGGGACACTCTTGGTATGTGTTTAGAGGTATTGTTGTTGCATTATACTTGTTTTTTTGAGGCAGATCTGTTGTAGTACATGGATGGTACATATGTGAGCTCCATTGACATATCTTATGATGTATTGTTAGAGGCATATTTGTTGGATTTATTTGTGCATGCATTTGGAATGTGGTTGAGCTACATATTGAGACATGTAGTTGATGAGTTGGTTATGTTTTTTATCATTGATGAGTCATAGGTTGATCTATAGTTGATGCATGATTGGCACATACTTGGTACATTGGTTAAGGCACTTTATAGTAGTATGATTGTCACATGGGTTATGGTTGATGTCATACATATATGGGAACACATCTTGATTGATATTCATCTTGTTGATGTCATGCACTTGCTATGGTGCATGTAGTAATACATGTTTGGTGCATGGTTGATGCACTTGTATATGGCAGATGATTGTGGGTGATATTACTTGGTTAAAGTACATCATTGGTATTTTGGCATATACTTTGATACATGATGTATGGGATAGTTGAGACACTTGTTGTAGTACTTGGTTGGTACATTATTTGATTCTTGATGGTTGAGAAACATATATTGACACATGGTTTGTGGCACTTGGTTTATGATAGAGGCATATGATATGTGATATGACACTTGTTTGAGGCACGTGGTTGACTTATTGATGATGTTATTGATACATTTGTAGAGGAACTTGTTGATGATCCTAATATATGCTTGGTATACTTTTTGGCACATATTCTTGGCATATATACTTCAATGATGAGATCTTATTGTATGGTGTTGATGTGCATAGCTGGAACATGGTATAGCACAAGATGTACATGGTTGATGTTTTTTTCATGATTCTCTATTCTCTGTTGACATATATTTTGTCTTCATGAAGTATGGTATGGAATGATTCTGATGCATGGACAGGTCCAAGGATCATCATAGGAAGAGAATATCATTCTGGAGTAGTTTATCTATGTTTTGGTTAAGCAGTAGAATTTGTAGCAAAAGCAGATTGAAGTAGAAACATATTGTTCATCTTGCGGAGAAGATAGGGGGATACATACCCATAGAGGGAGTTATTCTTCTTCCCATGATTCAAGGAGGAGAGATTCATTAGATGCAGGATATAGAGATAAATGCTTGGAGATAGAGCACAGAGGCATGTTTCCAAGGGGAGTGATGGTCACAGGAAGAACATGAACGATATGTATTCAGTATTGCATCAAAGTGATATCCCTTGTTCAAAAGGGCAGATATTATTAAGAGGAAGCTCAAAGGAATCAAGATAGGGAGAGCATCCCTGAGGAGAGTTCAGGAAGGGGGGGGAGCAGCCCCGAGGAGAGTTCAAGAAGGGGGAGCAGCCCCGAGGAGAGTTCAGGAAGGGGGAGAAGCCCCAAGGAGAGAAATACCCTTTTCCATTGATGTCAAATGGGGAGAGATAGTCACATTGATGTCTACATGAGCATTACCATGTCTACATGTTTCCATCAATGATTGGTGTTGACATCAATGTTAGTATTGCCATCAATGCCAAAGGGGGAGATTGTTGCATTATGTTGTCATTGATGTCAAAGAGTTGATGTTTTGTCATAGTATCATTGATGTATTTCTTGATGGCATATGTTGTCATTGATGTAATTTATGTCAAAGAATTGATGTAATTGATCATGTTTCCATCAATGATTGGTGTTGACATCAATGTTGATATTTCCATCAATGCCAAATGGGGATATTATTGCATTATGTTGTCATTGATGTCAAAGAGTTGATGTCTTGTCATAGTATCATTGATGTATTGATTTATGGCCTATGTTGTTATCAATGTAATTGATGTCAAGTATCATCATTGTGATGTGTTGGTTGATAGGAAATAAGTTGTATCTTTTATGTCATGTCATGGATGATAGGAAGTACCAAATGGATGAACTCCAAAGTGGTCTCCTTATGGTGAAATCTCTCATGGGAAGATGCTTTATGAAGTCCAAATGGTTAAGTGGTTGAGCCATCCTAGATGTATGGTTAAGGAACCCAAGGTTGATTGTGGAATAATGTAATGAAGACCAATGAATTTTTTAGTGAAACTATTCTAGATGGATAATGTTTTTCATGCCATTTTCGGTGATACGTGGAGTGTCACATAACTCCTCACGGTTAGAGAGTTATGACCTTCTGAAGTTGGAGAACCCTCATGTGTTGTCTAGAATACCATAGAAGGTCAAAGAAGTCAAAGAAGCTCCTAGAAGAAAATTGAATAGTCAAAGTGGTTAGTCATGGGTTAAGTGGTTGCAACAAGAAAACAATTAAAAATAAATTAGTTGCAACTAAAAGTGGAGAAATTACTATTTGTAGAAAAGTGGGTTAGAAGTGGACAAAGTGGTTAGAAGTGGGCTAGCCCCAAAAGAAGGAAGTTTGTAAGAGTTGGTTAGATGGGGAAGCTACTTGGAGAAGTATAAATAAGAGAGAAAGGGTCGCTTACGTGTATCTCTTGAGCATATTGAAGATCTATTCTTGGTGAAAGATTCATCGCAAGTACTCATGGACGCATCAGAAGTTCCGTAAGTCTGAGGTATTTACGGTGAAATTTTCTAAGTTTAAGAAATATTGAAAAACCCTATTTTCTGAGATGTATGCGGGATACTAGTATAATAGGGTTCATAAATATGCGGTATAAAATTATAATAGGGTGCATAGGTATGCGGCTTGGCGGTATAATAGGGCACATACATGAGGGAAAAGCCATAAAAGCTTGAACAAGTGTTGGTGGCAGGTTCCTGAAGTCTGAAGAAAGTTCTCAGAATAGAGGTCTACTGGTTTAGATCTGCTACAAAAGATATAGTATGGTTACATGTTGTCTTCATGCTTAGATTTTCTCATGGTATGGTGAATGATTGAGGAATTCTTTGTATGGTTGTATTGATGTTTGGATATGGTAGTTAGTTGGTTGAGTAGTTCAATTTTTTTTTGATTGAGAGATGTCCATGATCTGTAATTGTGTATTCATGAGGAGAATGCATAGGTTGTTGGATGTCATATATATTTTTTTGATTGATTATGGCATAGATTGAGTAGTGACAAGAAGATTATAGTGATAGACCACCAATGCATGTGATAGAGGCATAAAGGGTCTAAAGGGCCAGAAGGTTGAAGTTTCATAAACCCTAGTTTTTGAAGATGTACAAAGACTGACAAGAGGAAGAGCACATACATACACGTGATGCAGTATAGTTAGGTTGTGTACATATCTGGGATGCACTATAAATAGGTCGCGTACCTATTGACAGATTGGATTCTATCTGCAAGCTAAGTCTTGTACTTGAGAATAGAATTCCTCTTCTTAGTTGGTGCTGAGATTTGCAGGCCGAGTCTTGCATTGAGAGTTAGTTCTCTTGTGGAGTTGTTTCTCTATTCAGTCGTTGTTGAAAAAAACCCAAGGATTGTAGTCTGTAATATAAAAGAAACTTGCACATGGTCCTTGTGGTGATGGCTTATTGATGATGTTTTTTGTTGAGATATGTTTACATACAACTTGTTATAAATGAAAGTAATGAATGATGAGTAAATGGTGATTTCGAACTAAGGTGTTTTGATAACAAGTGAAAAATGATCCCTACACTGATTCAACCCCCCCCCCCCTCACAGTGTGGTCAGTGTGTCCAACAAAGGGTTTGTGATCAAGGAAAGAGGTAATCCAAATGTTAATAGCAACGTGGAACCACTAAAAGGTATAATTAAAAAAAAACAATCCATGGTGAAAAGTAACATGTGGTGGATCCTTCTAAGATATCTATTCAAGGCAAGTGGAAACAAGAATTTTCAATTGGTGGTGGTGATCCTCCCCCATATAGGGAAGGTGATGATTATCAAGACAAATAAAAGAGGGAAGACAAAATAAGAGGAAAGATAATGACCCCTAAGAAGAAGAGCTTCATCTAAATAAGGCTTGTATTGAAAAAAAATATGAAGTTGGTTTAAAATTTATTATGATTCCTTCACCTATAAATACCTAATCATTGTTTCCTTAACCGATTTCTCCTCTTCATCATCTATCCTTTCATATTCCTCTTCTCCTAAAATTGCATCCTCTAAAAAGTATTACATTTTCTCATATCCCAACTGTGAAAACTATTCCATTATTTGATTCCTTCATGTCTCGTTTTTATTTTAATAAATCAAGGAGATTATTTTTCATGTGCCAACCACTTCTTCTCAAAGAGAAATACCTACACTTCCTATTCTACAACCCATTCCAGACACATTGTCTTCATAATTCCCTTTTTTTTATCATAGCAAATACCTACACTAGGAGAATGGGTGTTTGTACCCTAAGGATCCAAATTCTTAGGATTCTTCAAGGTTATTATCTAACATGAGTTATGAAACTAATATTTTCTCTATATTCACTCTCACTTCAAAGGTGGATAAGAAAGAATAAGAAATTATGATTGAGGATTCTAATGTGAAGCAAATCAATTTTGACATGTCAACTATTAGAGATGAGGATAGAATCATGTTCATTAATACGAGAGTAAATAATATGTATAGTCGATCCTTGAGAGATACTCAAGATTTGAGTAGAGAAAAGAAAAATGACCTCAAATTTAGTGAATATGCGAAGTATCACAAATTTACAAATAAAGAGAAGGAAAAACAAATAAAATCCTCGTGGGCCAAGTTGGTTGAATCTTCTAATACTCATAACCACAAAGTTATTAAGGATTTTTTATATATAAATGAAAAAAAAAAATATCGAATGGTCAAACAGACTCAAAAGCAAAAGGGTGGCGATCATATGAAACACCCTAATATACTTCATCTTATTTATTCTGGGGATGTTTTGGATAAAGAAAACTGTAAAATGGATGATGAATTGACCATGATAAAATGTCAAATAGAATGTCTCAAATTACAATAGGTTTCTTCAACCTCTAAAGAATCAAATGAAGAGGCTTCTAATTTGAGAGAGATCATCTGAAATCTATGATGGGAGTTGAGAAAGGCTTAGACTAAAATCAGTTCCTTTAGCCCCAAAAAAATAATAGATCCTTCCATTATAGATGATAGTTTAGTTGTATTCAAGATGAAATATTAAATAATAAATATAAATGATCAAATGGAAGATTTCAAAAGCATATCGATGAAGAAGAGTAAGAAAATCAATACTTTAGAGGCCACTAATAAATATTTGGAAGCAAAGATTGGGGGGATCAAGAGGAAGCACGATGGCATGTACAATCAATGAACATCCTTAAATAATGCCAATAGTCAATGAGAGGATAATCCAACCAAATCATGGTAGGATTCCCTATGTTAGAATAGGTTCATCATTGTGAGGATTTAGTCTTTCACAGAATTATCATCAAATTCCCTGACTTGAAGATATATGTGAAACTCTATTCAGAATATTATGATAAGTAAAAAGAGACTAAGAACTTGGTAAATAATTCAAGCACATATATCATAACATGGGCATAGATGTCTAATGCTTCTTTGGTGAAATTGGATGTGATGGATACACTCTATTTGAGATCCTTACGAATTGAGGATGATCCAGGTGGATCTTATGACCTAGAAAAATTGATGCTCTCAAATTTTGATGAAAATGTCTCCATGTCGAGGATCTCAACAAGATATTTCCAATGCAACTTGAACAGGCTCAAATGGTCATTATATGAGAAATTTATATCATTTTGAAGTTTTGACCAAATAGGGAAAAAGGATGACAAGGATGACACATGGAAATATGACCATGAAACATGGAAGTACATACAAGACATGTGGTAGTACAAACATAAAAGGTTGAAGTATGGCTGTTGACATGGTGTGCTGACTCGAGCATACAAATGTTGATGTGGCATGCTAACTAGGCTATACGAATGCTAATGTGGCATACTGAATAGGCTATACAGATGTTGATGTGGCGGTATGACTGGGTGGTATAGATGTTGATGTGGTAGGATGACATGGAAGACAACTGATGTGGTAGGGTGATATGGAATTGATTGGCATGGAATGGTTACGTGGCCACCACATGTACCAATTAGGGGTCACCATGTGGCAGTCTCGATTTACCCAAAAAAGGGCTTATCCACTCCAGAATTGTTAGGTAGGGGGATCTAACCCCCAACCTATGCGCTATCAACCAACAGTATAGCCAACAAGACACCGATGAATCTTGTTATGAATAACCAAAATATTTGATTTAAAGTTTATTTGGTTTCATAATGCCAAATATGGAGGTATGCGGGCTTGACACCATGACCTCCACCTAAGGAATCCAAACGAATTAACCAATTGTTAATTACTTGAATAGATATGAATATATATGCAAATGCACTTCATAAATAACCCTTAATCTCAACAAGAATAAACCGAACGATTCACCAAAATATTTAACACAAGAAATAGACAAAACCCTTGAGGTAGGGTAACTCCATACATTATTCTTTATGGAAGGAGTTCACTCCTCAAGCAGTACTTGCTTGTTACAACAACAATATTCTTCATTATACTTCAATACATTTCTTAGACTTCTTTATATAGTATTGTTTATCTTCTAGAAACATTCTAGAGAAGGAATCTTCTAGAAAGCCTATTTATTATATCTAACTACCATAATGGTCCTTATTTAATAATATAGTGGACCTAGTCCACCTTACATTGAATGACCTCCACTAATAATGCATAACCACATTCCCATTGGGTACCTCCCTAGGTATACTATATTCCATCCCCCTTTATATGTTTCATCCCCGAAACACGAGAAGAAACCATACATTATGATCGGCTATGCAATGTAGCCCACTGGTACCAAGTACGACCATCCATCCACCCTAATGGAAGACAAATATGATTTCCAATTGCTTCCTTTCCACCTTGATATGGATTTTCATCATGTCGGTGTTGCCATGGAATTTTTTATCCAACCCAATGTCTTCTTGCAGTGCTAGTAGTACTCAATGCACCTCTTGATCAATTTCCTTTATGGTTCCCTACTGGTGCATAAATATGTTGATTCTCATGCTCTTTCCTTGATGAATATTGTTTCTCTATATACCGTGGATGGAGATATACAACAATTGTAGGAATATGTTCCTTTTTTTTTTCAAATCTGCAACACATTGGGCCTTTTAGTCAATGACCTCTTTAGCTTCCTTATTGTTTCCTTCCTTTGTTTTTTCTTCATCTCCTTCTGTAGACTCTGCCTCTAATTCAACTTCAGACTCAAAAACAACTTCTTTGCTGGTCTCTATGGGCCCATCTTTTTGACTAAGAGACACATCTTACAATGTGATTTTCTTTTTCTTGTACCAAATTTTTAGAAACTTCTTTTGCACATTAATGTCAATTGTACCAACTAATTCCATCCAAGGATATCCCAAAACAATATCCACATCAGCCATATCTATAGCATGAAATTCAGAATGAAACACATATTTATCCATAGTGAGCTTCAAATCTGTAAAAACTTAAATATTTTTACCCTCAACCTGTGTGCTTTGGATATTCTTTGTAGGAACTTGCAATCTATTAACCAACTGAACATTGATAAAATTTTGTTCGAAAATAGGGTTAATAGAAATGATCACATTTTATTTATGAATACAACCATGAACCTGTAATATAGATTTGTCACATGAAAATAAACCCTTGGTGATGTGTTTATCCTTACACTTCATATGGGACCACTTTTCTAATAGTAATCTTTCAAGTGCTTCCTTATAAAATGTCATCCTCTCAGAATAGTCAAATGATTGCCTCCATATGAGAGCATCATCTTTGAAACCCCAATCTACAAAATATTTCCACTTCTCTTTCCATGATGACTTTTGAGATTGTATGAATTATTCAATATTAGGGCCATCATCTCTTCCCGTAAAAAGAATCTTGCTTGGAATAAATCTTCAACAAAAAGTAAAGCTTAAAAATAACTTACTATGCAAATCACACAGCTTTTTCTGGAAAAACCCTGAAAAATGGCCGAACTTAAAATGCTCATAACTTTACTTCCTGGACTTCGTTTTAGCTGATTGTTTTTCCTGAAATTGGGTAATTTTCCAAGAGGAATTCAAATATCCAATTATTTTCAGCACATTCTGAGCAAAAAGTTTCAAAAATGAGTCTGATGTGCATTGCCCCCTTTTTTTTCCTTTAAAAACAAATCTGCAAAATGACCCAAAACTTTCTTCCCTTCTTTGGCCAATGAAAGTTATTTGATACCAAATCTTAAGTAGTTGAATAGATATGAAAATATACTTCAGAAATAACTCTTAATCTTGACAAGAATAAACCAATCCATTCACCAAAATATTGAACACAAGAAATAGACAAAACCCTTGAAGTAGGGTAATGCCATATATTATTCGTTATGGAAGGAATGCACTCCTCAATGAATACTTGCTTGTTACAACAACAATATTCTTCAGTATGTTTTAATACATTGCTTACACTTCTTTATATAACATCTCTATCTTCTAGGAACATTCTAGAGAAGTAATCTTCTAGAAAACCTATTTATTATATCTAACTATCGTAATGGGCCTTATTTAATAATATAGTGGATCTAGTCCACCTTACATTGAATGGCCTCCACTAATAATACATAACCACATTCCCATTGGATACCTCCCTAGGATAGTGATAATAGTGGAGGCCATTGAATGTAATATGGACTAGGTCCACTATATTATTAAATAAGGTCCACTATGGTAGTTAGATATATTGGTATAGACATAATAAATGTAAGTGGACTTACTAGAAGGTTCTACTTCTAGAAGGTTCCTCCTCTAGAATGTTCTTAGGTGGTTGGTAGAACTATATAAATGGGTTCAAGTAATGTAATTGGATATGAATAGAAATATTTTATTTGGAGCGTGTAACTCATTAGGAGGTTTCCCTCTCAAAGAAGCAAGTGAACAGGAAAAGATCCCTTCCATAATAGGATCCATTGTATGGTGTTTCCCTACCCTAAGGGTTTGATATTAATAATGTGAGAGTTTTATATATTGTTCTCTGAATATTTTTTGTTTATACGTATGCAAGTCTTTGATACTTAACAAGCAGTATCAAAGAACTTTCCTTAGCAGGAATTGTGGGAATATTATTTATTTATTTTTATTTTGCAGATTTTTTGAGGAAGAAAAAGAGGGCCTCAACATTTCAAAGAAATATTGTAGTTTTATGTATGAAAATTTCTGAAATAGTTAAATATATGATTTCCTCTTGAAAAAAAAAACAAGTTAAAAAAAAAATCGTCTGAATTGGAGTCTGGGAAGTGGAGTTATTGACATTTTGAAATATGCAATTTTCAAGGTTTTTCGCGAATGGCTGCACAATGTTTCTACTTTTTGTAGAACATGTGGCCAAATTTACCAAAAAAATTACATATATGATTTTCTCTCACAATTTCACCCAAATTATAAAAAAAATGCATTTGAATCAGAGATCTCGAAGTGAAGATATCGTTGATTTAAAATCAACCATTTTTGGGGGGTTTCGTGATGACGATGAGACTGCAAAGCTCATAACTTTTGACAGGGTGCTGAGATTGCTACCAGATTAGTGCCATTGGATAAAGGTTTTCCAAAGATTTCTTTTGGGAGGTTTTTCCAATGGATATTCTATGCACTCCAACCTCTGCAAAATTTTCAATGTCCCTAAAATCTCCCGGTGATATAATAAGGGAATACCTTCAGATTTACCTCGCCATTCTGATAGAATATGCTCAAGAAGAACTTGCTTGGCTTGCTTTAGAGCATTATTGTGATTCTTGGTACTCTTCTCTTGAAAGGAAAGAGAGACATGAGAGATATAACATGGATATCATTGATATTTACATCTCAAAAGAATGTAATCAAGAAAGATATGATTGGTATGATTACGAGGACGATTGTGATGATTGGTATAGGGATAGTTGTAATTTCTGGGATGATAACTGCTTTCATATTTTATTTGAGGAATCTACTCCACCTTCTGTAGAGAACATAAATGTGACAAACCATGAGCCAATTATGATTACCAATGTCCATCCTACATATTCTATAGTGGTATTGTTCCTTCCAGATTTAGCTTTGACACTTTCCAACTATGTGGAAGGACCTGCATATTCGGATCCACATGACCAATGTCGATCTTTGGAGCATCATTTTCAATTGAATATGGTATATATTCCACGAGGATTTCACATGAGCACTTGGACATGGGACCCAGGTTCACAGTGGTGGTTGGACTAATTCATCATGGTGGCTTGCATTCCTACATGGGACCATGGTTCTCCAACCTACTTCTTCATTATGGTCCACACTTATCCATGGGACCCTAGTATATGGTTGTACACCCTCATAACAAGAATTGAGGACAATGATTTCATAAGGGGGATGGAATGTTAGGTAGCTATAGAGGTAGTGGGGGGCTCAGAGGGCCCATAGTGATAATAGTGGAGGCCATTCAATGTAGTATGGACTAGGTCCACTATATTATTAAATAAGGCCCACTATGGTAGTTAGATATATTAGTATAAACATAATAAATGTATGAGGAATTACTAGAAGGCTCTACTTATAGAAGGTTTATCCTCTAGAATGTTCTTAGGTGGTCAGTAGCACTATATAAAGGGGTTCAAGTAATGTAATGGGATCTGAAGAGAAGTATTGTATTTGGAGCGTGTATCTCATTAGGTGGTTTCTCTCTCGAAGAGGCAAGTGAACGTGAGAGGATCCCTTCCATAATAGGATCCATTGTATGGTGTTGCCCTACCCTAAGGGTTTGATATTAATAAAGTGACAGTTTTTTCATATTGTTCTCTAAATATTTGTGGTGTATCTGTATGCAAGTATTTGGTACTTAACACCAATGTGTCATATTGCATGCATTTTTAAGGCATGAAAAATGTATATTATTTGAATTCAAATATTTGCATAGCTCGAAATCCTAATGTATTCACGATTTGAACTTCCAGCCTATCCTTTTATAACCAAGCGAACTTACTATTGCACCATATACGCATTTGTTGAAAATGATTTGACATTATTATTATTAAGGGGTTTTTTTTGTTGTGTAAGTGGAAGAATGAGCATTTTTAAACCTTTTTTTAGTGTAGGATGAGAAGGAAAAGTTGTTCCCAGCTATATTACAACCTTCCGAAAGAGGCCAAAGATAGTATTGTTGTAGGTTTGAGACCTTATCGATGTAATTAAGCATTTTGCATCATTATAATGGATCAGTCACTCGTTGGAAGCGGACCCAGAGACGTAGCCTAGGAAGGGTGAACTCTGTTATCAACTTGTGTTGTTTGTCTTTTTTATTTTCTCTATATTTTCTTCTATTTTAGTTTGCAAGTAATTTCATTAAAGCATTTTAAAAGTTTTAGCTAAGTTAATGCATATTAATTACTTGAAATCAAGTCAATAATTTTCAAATAAAGTTTGGTATTAGAGTAGTTTTGACAAGATTTGAAAAGTGGTGAATGTTAATGGGGCTCAAGTTCAAGTGTGGTGAAGGATCTCTTGATGAAGCTAATCCCAAAATTGGACATGTATTCTGAAAATGAGAAATGGAATCACCCAAAGAAGGAAATCCTTTTGGTTATTAGGAGGATTTCTTTGAAGCATTCATGACCATGAAAGCTATGTTGTAAGAACTGTACAAGGAATGAAAGAAGGTCAAGGAAGGTGGTCCATTGGGAACAACAGTAAAAGTTTAAGGAGAAGGAGGTGGTGGTGACTTTCCAAAGACTCCTCCATCCCCTTCATCCTCATCTTCTTCTTCTAGTTCGAGTGTAATTTCTTCTTTCAAGAAGAATTCTAAGAAAACTCCTTCTAATTTTCCTTTATTGAAACTTGATGTTAAGTTTGAATTTCCAATTTATGATGGTGAACTTAATGCAGAAAAGTTGGATAACTAGATCAAGTAGCTTGAATTTTATTGCAGGATTCATAAAATTGTTGATGGCAATGGAAAGATCCAACTAACCACTCTTCGACTAGAAGGCATAACTTTGATCTGGTGGGAGAGTCGAAATCAAGAATATATTCTTCAAAGGGGTAAAATTATCTTCTCTTGGTCTAAGTTTATTGTTGCATTAAAGAAACAGTTGTATCCATTAGGCTACATGCAATAAGCAATAATGGATTGGAAAAACTTAAGGCAAGTTAAAGGACAAAGTGTACAGAAGTATACTCAGGAATTTAGGAAAAGAGCTTTGATATTAGGAATTCCTTTGTAGAGACAATAAACTTTGTTAAAGTATATAGGTGGATTACATGATTATTTGAAGAATACAATACTTATGTTTAATATGACTAACCTTGATGAAGTTAGTGTACAAGACACTCACCTTGAGTCAAGTAGGAGGAATGGCCATGATAGTTTCTCAATGGAATCCATTTATCCAAAAGAAGGAAAGAACAAAGGGAAGAAAAAACTCAAACAGACTGCTACAGTGAAGAAGGATGATGAGAAATTGTCTGGTTCTCATTGTGGGAAAAAAAGGACATGATGAGGATCATTGTTGTAATTTGCATCCAAAATTGAATCCATATTGGGATTGGAAAAAAGAAGGTAAAAACAAGACCACAACTACACTTCAAGATCTTGGATCAAATTCTGATGATTAAACTAAGGTTACATTTATGGGAATCAAAGGTATATTTTCTGTTGCTAGTTTTAGTTCATGTGTTTCTTCTTCAAAGGCTAATGTAATCCCTGATGAAAGGAAAATGAATGAATTGTTTCATATAAGAGTCATCTCAAAACAAAATAAGATAGACACACTTGTTGATAATGGATCACAAGTAAATATTATTTCAGAGAAATTTGTTAAGAATTTGGGATTGGAAACTAAGCCTCATCTGAGACCATGTCATTTGGGTTGGGTTTGTGAGAATTCTAAGTTACATGTAACTAAGAAATGTAAATTAATATTTGAATCACATCCACTTTCATAGATGAGGTAGAGTTAGATGTGGTTCCACTTGACATTTGCGAGATTGTTTTGGGAAGTCCATACTAATATGACAAGAATGCCACTTTCTACAAGGAACAAAACAAGTATCATCTTTTCAAAGATGGGATTGAGTTCATTGTGAGAGCTCATCAACTGAAGACTAATTTGTCTATTGTCACTTCTGGGAAATTGAAAATACTAGTTAGTGCAACCAAGAAATTGTCACTCATGTCTATAAAATTTAAGGAAGAATGTGATCCTAGAAATGAAGTAGTTAAGTTTTATTCTAACTATAATGAGATATTTCAAGATTCATAAGAAGTACATAATGATATGTTGTTGCATGAAAGTATCTAGGATCCAGGCTTACAGCCTATGGTTGAAAGTAAAATAGATCCTTTGGTTAATGTTGTTTCAGTTAAGAAGGGAGGATATGTTGTTGATTCATTCTCTTTTTCATTTTATATTTAGTTTTGTTGCTCAGATTTCTAATAGTTAGTGGAGTATGAATATAAGTTGCAACAATGAATATCAATGTTTGGGAAATACAAGGAATGATTAATTTGATCAACAATGTTATTTCAATATTCATCTTTGTTGTGATGAATCAGATGATAATTATCCAAGAAGGATCGATAGACGATATTGTATAAGTGAGGCGACAATTCCCTCACTTCAGTTCTAATTGAACCAGACTTTTGGAGGTCCAAAAGCTTCTTAGTGGGGAAGAATGATCCAGGTGGATCTTGTGACCCATAAAACATTTTGTTCTCAAATGTTGATTAAAAGGTATAAACATCAAAGATATCGATGAGAGATTTCCAACGCAACTTGAACGGGCTCAAACGGGCGTCGTATGAGAAAGTTATGGCATTATGAAGTTTTGACCAAACAGGGAAAAATGATGACAGGGATGACACATGGAAGTACAACCATGACACATGGAAGTAAATTAGGACACATGGTAGTACACACATGACACGTGGTAGTACAGACCTGATAGGTTCCAATACAAATGTTGACGTGGCATGTTGACTGGACCATACAGATGTTGACGTGGCATGTTGATTGGGTTGTACAAATGATGACGTGGAAAGATGACTGGGTTGTATTGATGTTAACATGGCTAGATGACTGGGTGGTATAAACATTGATGTTGTAGGACGATGATAAAGGGTGATATGACAGGATGATGTGGTAGGGTAATGTGGTGTCGATTGGCATGGTGTGTTTACGTGGCCTCCACGTGGCAGGCCCAATTTTCCCAAAAAAGGCTTATCCACTCTGGAATTGTCAAGTAGGTGGATCGAACCCCCGACCTTCATGCTATCAACCAATTGTCTAACCAACAAGCCACCAGTGAATCTTGTTATGAATAGCCAAAATATTTTATTTAAAGTTTATTTGGTTTGATAATGCTAAATATGGAGGTCCATGAGCTTGACCCCGTGAAATTTGCCTAAACAACCTAAAAGGCTTAACCAATGTGCCATATTATATGCCTTGTTAAGGCATGCAAAACTTATATTATTTGAATTCAAATATTTTCATAGCTCTAAATCCCAGTGGGTGTGAAATTTCAACTTGTGAGCTATCCTTTTATAACCAAACAAACTTACCATTGCACCATATATGTATTTGTTGAAAAGGATTCAACATTATTATTCTTAAGGGGTTGTTTTTGCTATGTAAGTGGAGAAATGAACATTTTAAAGGATTTTTAAGTGTAGTAAGAGAAGGGAAAGTTGTTCCGAGCTATATTGCATCCTTCCTAAAGAGGCCAAAGATAGTCTTGTTGCAAGTTGGAGACCTTATCGATGTAATTAAGAATTTTGAATCATTATAATGGATCGCTCACTCATTGGAAGTAGACTAGAAGATGTAGCCCAGGAGGGGTGAACTCCGTTAACAACCTATGTTGTTTTTCTTTGTTATTTTCTCTATATTTTCTTCTATTTTAGTTTGCAAGCAATTTCATTAAAGCATTTTAAAAAGTTGAGCTAATTTAATTCACATTAATTATTTGCAATCAAGTCAATTTTTTTTATATAAGACGACAAGAGTCAAGTCAAAATTGTATGAAAAAAACTACAAACTAAGAAGAGCACCTTGAATAATTTGGGGTCCATGATCAAGACATTGTGGAATATAAAATACATATGTTTATTAGTATACTTGAGGAGATACTAGAATTGGGCCTCCATTGACCATGGAATATGGAATATGTATTGATCCCTATTGATCTTATTGCTAGGATGGAGCAACCAAAAGAAGCGACTAAGGAGATTAAGGACCTAAAGGTGCCTCCCACATCTTAGTAGGTGTTATGAATGCTATAACCTTATATAACCATTTTAATCAAGGTCTATTGTTTGAAGGCCACATATAATGAAATATTGTGTCATACTTTGACCAAATTGGATTTGACCACACACTTTGTTTTAGAAGTTATGGTCTAGATGATGTCAAATTTGAGAATATATTAATGTTGGTAGTTTAGTTCAGAGAGAAACTTTGACCACCATAAAAATTCAGTTCTTTTTACTCCATGCCTAAGTTGAATATCAAGCCACCTCAACACCAATAACAATAACCACATTAATGTAGAACTTAAAAAGACAACCAACTACAAGTAAGCTAGCTGAATGAGAAAGGTTGTTATTTATTGTAACCAATTTTGACTTGATGTAACTAAATTACTAACTGCCAGCTCCTCTAAAGTTTATAAAAGGAGGAAACTTGAAGAATTTTGTAAATATCCTTATTATAAAGAGAAAAGTAAGCTTTCTTGAATATTTTTGTGAGGAATTCACCCTTGCAAATTAGGCTTCACTCTTTTTATTGATTGTATTCTTTCATTTTTATTGATCATATTCTTTCATGTTTTTCTCGAAACTAACTCAATAAAGTTATAAAAGTTCTTGACTTCATGTATTAAAAGTTTATCATCGAATAATAAAACATTTCTTTTATAGTGGAATGGAAAGGTTTTCAAAATAAAGAAATATTTTTCAACCATATTAATCGAATTTTCTTAGAATATAGTAATGAGTGATGGGAGATCAAAATATAGTTTTTCGGATTGGAGTCCTGCCAACCCCTTCTACAACTGGACTAGCGTTACCTGCAACCGTCATCATCATCATATCCCCACTCAATTTGGATGCTTCTTTCGTTTGAGGTACCATTCCTTCTGCCTTAGGAAACCTTTCATCATTGGTTATTTTGAATTTTGGACAAAACAATCTTATCAGTCATATTCCACAAGAATTGGGTCAGCTCACGTGTTTGTAAGATCTTTTTCTTTACTTAAATGATTTTTCGGCTACCATTCCATCATCTTTGTCATATCTGTTTAACTTGAAAAGGATAAATTTATGGGGAAATCAACTTAGTGGAAACATCCCCAATTCTATTGGAAATTGTTCCAACCATATAGACCTCCATTTAGATGATAACAAGTTGAGGGGGTGTGTGCCTATAGATTTGGGTAAGTTATCCCTCTTTGAAATGCTATACTTGCACACAAATCAACTTGATAGTGGAAACAATACAATCATACTCTTTCTTGCAGCTCTTGTAAATTGTTCTTATCTACAAAAAATATTTTTGGACAACAATAAACTAAGTGGTGCTTTGCCCCTTTCCATAGGTAGACTTTCTACCAATTTGTCTTACATGTCATTATCAAACAATACAATAGAAGGAAGCATCCCTCCACATATTGGAAATCTTGGTATCCTATCCTTTCTAAAATTAAGGGAAAATATTTTAAATGGAAACATTCCACAATTAGGAAACCTCAAAAAATTAGAAAGATTGTATTTAAGTAACAATAGTTTAGAAGGAAACATCCCTGGTGACTTTGAAATCTTAAAACAAATAGGTCTCTTAGAAATTAGTGGAAATATTCTCTCAGGAAAGATTCCAAACTCCCTTGCATCCCTCAAACAACCAGGAAGACTCCATCTTCATCACAACAAGTTATCAGGGAGCATACCTTCCAACTTAGTAAATTGTATAAAATTGGAATTGCTTGACTTGTCTCACAATAAGCTCACTGGAAGTATACCACATGAAATTTTGAAGATTTCTCATCTACAATTCTATTTGAATTTGTCGTGCAATTTATTAGAAGGTGCCTTTCCCATGGAGATTGGAAAAAATACAATGGCTCAAGCTATAGACATTTATGTTAATTAATTATCTGGGGAAATCCCTCATGCACTTGGAAGTTGCAGTGGACTACAATTATTGAACTTATCTCATAATTCCTTCCAAGGGTCTATTCCAAATTCACTTGGAAATTTACACAGTGTTGCAAACCTAGATCTCTCTTCCAACTCCTTATTAGGTGAAATATCAGTTGTCACTCTCAAGAAGTTGAAAATGCTTCAACGTTTGAATTTTTCTTTCAACAATCTCACAAGGGAAATTCCAGAGGGAAGGTTTTTTTCAAATATAACAATCATCATGTCCTTAATTGGAAACCCTAGCCTTTGTTGACCAAGAGCATTATAATTACCTGCATGTCAAACACCAAGAGGTCATTTTGCATTTGTGAAAAGAGTATTATTTCCAGTGAGTGGAGCTATTTATTTTATACTATGTTGTCTACTTTTGGGATTCCTTTGGAAAATGAATATGTGTATGCACAAATTTGATTCTTCACAAGTCATTTGGAAAAATTTCTAGCACTGAAGGATCTCATGTCAAGAGCTTCATATAGAAACTAATGGATTTGTTGAGGCCAACTTTTTGGGAGCAGGGAATTTTGGTTCAGTTTATAAAGGAATTTTGAGTGATGGTACACTTGTTGTTGTGAAATTTTTCCAGTTGCAAAAAGACGAGGTTGAAAAGAGTTTTAGAGCAGAATTTATTGTTTTGCAAAAGGTTCGACATCGAAATCTGGTGAGAATCATAACCTCATGTTCCAACCTCCATTTCAAAGGATTGGTGTTCGAATTTATGTCTAATGGAATCTTGGAGAATAATTTGTATCCTAATCTAGATGCCAACAATGGTGAATATGTATGTGATATGGCACTAAAAAAAATATTGGACGTTTCCATAGATGTGGCCCATGCCATCGAATATCTTCATCATGATTCTTTTGTTCAAGTAGTGCATTGTGATTTAAAACCCAACAATGTGCTTCTGGATGAAGACATGTCAGGGCATGTAATATATTTTGGTATTGCAAGATTAATTGATGAAACCTCTACTGGGTCACTTACTTCAACACTTTCTTTGAAAGGATCCATGGGCTACATTGCACCAGGTATGACATTTCTTAATGTTAAATTTTTTCTTGTCTTTTCTTATAAAAACATTTCTATGGAATAGTCGATTAAAATTTGATGAAGGTTATATTTAATGAAGAGTATGGATTAGGTGAGACAATGTCTACCAATGGAGATATTTACAACTATGGCATTTTGTTATTGGAAATGATGCAGGAGCATCGCCAGCAATGAAATTCAACAAAGCAGAGGACATCTGGAAACGCACCAATGCATGTTTTGAGAATGCTTTGAATTTGAAAGATAAATCATTAATGTAATATCTGGGAAGATATTTTTTCTTTATGGTTCGGAGATTGTAATGTAGATCTTAAGCATTGCTCTCATCGACCAGATGTAGACATTTATTGTATTAAATGAAAAGTAGTTGTATATTTTAATTATGATAAGATAGATTAGAGTGTCGGAGAGAAAACTATAGAAAGCTCCCTCGTAGGTATTGTATTGTATCAACATTATTCTCATTGTAAGTAAGGAAAGTCGTAGAGAAAGAGAGTGCATAGAAGAACAAAGATTGTAGGAATTGTATAAGAAGATAGCTATTGTTATTGAACCCATGTGCAGAAACACTTGAATTAATATAAGAAGGCTTTGATCCAATTTCATGGTGTAATGATGGTTACTGTTTTCATCTATTGAATGGTATGTTTACAATTTTCTTATATACTCTTTTATGCATTTGTTTCAATGTCATGTATGTATGCTCATGATTTCATGTTGAATGTATGAAGTCTGTGAGAGGAATATTATGAGTTTCAATTATTTCTCATCCTAAGAATTCCTACAAAGAGTGCAGTGAAAGTCCGCAAGGGGTGCGTTGACAATGTTATGAGTTTTATCTTAGAAAAGCTCAGGAAAGATATTGTTGTTCTCATACCAGTAGAAGTGTGAGTATAGCACAAGAGTCATGAAAGGTGTGCACAGGTCAATTGAAGTCTTAGACTTTTCTGACCAAAGTGAGTGGTTGAAGAACTATTGTTGTAAGAAGTGCGTAGAGTTGGAAGTGTTGGATAACCAGACGTTATTGTGAATGTCATAAGGAGTGCACGCAAGAATCCCTTAGAAATCCTTGAGTTGTAGAAAAATATAAGCTCAGGAAGGATAGAGACTTCAATAAGATCGAGGGAAAGATGAGGGTTGAAATCACCTTGTAGAATTAAGCTCAGGAGAAAAGACACCAATCTATTTGGCCAAGAGTTATCAAGAAATTGAACGGATGATTGAAGTTTCTCAGAGGGAGAACCACCAATTTTCTGTGGACCGTTGGATTTCACAGATCAGGCAAGAGTTAAGGAGAGGGTCCTTAAGAAAGCGTAATATCAGGAGGGATAGTAGCTGTCAGATTGGGAACAACGAGAGTCATTGATATAGGGATTTCATATTTTGAATTTTCGGAAGTCGGAGAGTGATGGAGTTTACAATTTGAGATTCGTGAGTTGCAAAATCCCAATAGGATCTGGAACGTTAGATCATGGAAATCTCAGGGCCGTCGATCTGAGAAGAAGAAGTCGCGAGTTCAGACTTCAGGAAAAGGAGAAGTAGTTTCATTGTGAACTCACAAGTCACAAAATCTCGATGTGCTCGAAGGTGGACCCTAGGACATGACTGAGGTCATATAGTTGAGGTATAAGGGAGGAGATGAGAACCTGTTATCCCTTTTCAGGGTTTCAGGGATTGAAGGAGTCAGAGGGACTCACAACAGGAATCACGTAGTCACGAAACCCGAAAAACCTCTTCGGTAAAGACCGTGGTCACATTGATTAGTCACGTGGAGTGGAGGTTCACACCTAGTGCTCATTCGTGCAGGCGTGACTTCTGAAAGAGGACCTGTGGATATATATATTTGTGTGTTGAAGGTTCCAGCAGGAACTAAAGGAGTCATTTCGAGTCAAAGGGGAGATTAAGAATGATCCTTAGATTGGGAGGTCAAGCAAAACCTGTTGAGGTAGGGGTCTTGCGTTAGCTGGTATCAGGGCCTAGCTAACAACTTTTGTTTTCTATAGAGGGAAGACAGAGGATAGTTGTTATTGAATTCTGTGTGGACAGATTGAAACAATGCCACCAAGAAGACGTTAAGAGAGAGCTATGCCCGATCTAGCTGTGGAGAGGGAAATGAGAGAACTTCATGCTCGATTAGATGCTATGGAGACAACATAGAGACGGACAATTGATGCTGGAGATATTAGTGACGCTGAAAGAGAGAATGAGATCAGAGTTGAAGAAGAAGTTGTAGTCGAATATGTTGCAGAGGAACGTCTATTCAAAGCTTGATGGGTGTTCTATATGCACTACAAACACACTAAAAACCCTTAATTAAATTGTCAACCCAGGGTATGTAAACTTAGAGTTGTAGAAAAATATATGCCAAGGTAGAAGGGCTGGTAGTAGTATAGTCTAACTAAGGAAGTGGTTATCTAAGGGATAATCTATTCAACAAAGCTATCTAATGAGAAAAACCTACTAAGCAACTTTAAACTATGTAACCTAAGTACTTTTGAACCAAGGATCGATGGATAGTTCTAGGAAAACAAGTGAAAACCCTACTTGAAGCAAACTAGTTCGATCATAACAATACGCAAAAGCAACTATTTAAGCATAACAATAAACAAATAGCAAAAGAAAACTACTTTAACTAGCCTACCTAAATTCAATAAACAACTATCCTATGAAAGCAAGTAAATAAACAAGCAACTATACTATCAAAGCAAGAATAGACAAGTAAGCAATTTAACCTATTAAAGCAAGTGAACAACTAACTAACCTAGGATAACCTCTACAACAATTAAACTAAGTAAGACTACTCAATAAGCAATTAACTAAGAGACAAGTGAACTCTATTCTTAATACAACTATTTCTAATTTACAAAAGGAATTCTACTTAATGGAAAGAAAGAAGAACTAACAACTAATCTTTAATCTATGATAAGAAAAACTGCTCTTTAATCTACCAAAGAAAAAGACTATCTATCCTACAACAACAATAAAACTATCTTCTGATCTATGAAAGCAAGAAATTATCTTTTAACCTATGAAAACTCAAATACAGCGTTGATGGTTGTGTGAATGTCTCTAGTCTCTTATAATATCTCGATGGCACTTGACAATGAAAGATAATTCAAGAGGTATAAGATCAATATTGATTTCAATGGAAAAGTGGAAAGTGTGAACTAAAAAATTTAGTGAGAATTTATCCATCACGGAAACAATGTTAATTACCCTGCATATTCATGGAATTATTACTCATGCATTTAATCATCAATAGTATAATGAGATTATAATTGTACTCTATGCTATGTAAGCAAACTCATAATTAAATTTAATAATTAACTAAGAATTGGAATTGCAACCTAAATCTAGGAAAGGAATTGCGTAAAGTAAAACTAAGCTAGACCTATTTCAACAACTTAAATTGTAAAAAGGAAAATGTTTATAAACAAAAATTAAACATGATTCTCAGCATATAAAGAGTAAACTAATGAGAAAATTAATTAACGACTAGTTAAGAAAAATCTAGATAAAAATTAAATAGGAAATCTACAAATAAAATCTGAAGCTAACCCTATCCATCCACTGAAGCCTCATTAAATAAAACATAAACTAAAACTTTTTTCTACTCTGTTTCAAACTCTGTTTTAAACTTGATTTTAAAACCATAAATAAAATTCAATCTAACATTTAATTGCACACGGGGTTAGTGTATAAGTTTGAAAACTTGTTCCTACTAACTACAAAGTCAATGCATATTAACAAAAGCCTTCATACTAACCTGCAAAAGAGAACTTACATAGATAAACTATAACAACAAATTATATAACAAAGGAAAAAACAACAATGCATGTACAGGAAATGAGATAAAAGACATCTAAGCTATGAAATTCTTAAATAACTCATGGAACAGTTACCAAATTGCTGGTGGACCCCCCAACAAGTTGTGGTCACTTCTCAAATGCACACCATGAGCTCAGCAAAACGATTTCACGAATAAAAACCCATGTTCCTAATTCTCCCATCATTGGCCGCCAATACCATAATTTCCAAATCGCCCATCATTTTTGTGCAAGACAGGGTGTTGGATGGAGTGCAGGACTAGGTACCGGATTGAGTACCGGATGGAGTTCCAGACTCAGTGCCGGAAGCAAAAATATGATGCTATTTTTCCCTGTAACACCAAAAAACATGAATTGGATCTCTAGAAACATAAAATCAGACTAAATCATACTCAAGATCATCATAAAACATGAATTATGCACACCTGGTGTGGATCATAGCGTTTTGGCACAAAATCCCTTCAAAAACTTCTCCAAAACATGAAAATGCATATATACATTCGGCAAAAGTATCTAATAAACGTCATAAAACTGATCATATCTCGGGCCCAACATTACCCCCACACTTATGATTTTGCAGGTCCCACTATAAACAAAAAGAATTTACCCCTCATGACTAATCTTGTTGAGGAGAATCAACTTTGGAAGCTTCTCCTTATTGTTGTAAAGAATTTTCCTTATGCCTCTTGTGTTTCTTTAGTTGTGCTCTGAGGCTACGGTTGGATTTGGTCATCTCATCAACCAACCATTGAAGGGAGTTTACCTTTGCTTGGAGGACTACATTATCATGATGAAGGTGTGTGTCTATTGTCTTCCTTTCTTCCAACTGTTGGAGGAGCAGAGAATTCTATTTTTGTAGCTTCTCAATGGCTGGGGCAGAATCAGTGATCTCGGAGGAAGGCTTAGATCCTTTGAGAGATGTGGACAATCTATCATTCTTAGGATCTAGAGTAGGCATGGGTGAAGTAGGAGTAATAAGGGATTGATAAGGAGAGGTAGGTTATGATTTTGTCTTTCTGTGTGGCTCTAATCCATCCATAGAAACTTCCCTAAGTCTCTTGTGAGGGCTCTCAAGATCGGAGGACACTTGGATAGGATCCGAAGCGGGCAGGGGTTTTGCATAAGGTTTTGTTCTTGTGCTCCGGGTACTCTTTCGAAAGGGTCCTTTACCAAATCGATTGGCTCCCCTCCTATTTGTGGGAACGATGGGAAAGTATTGTTGAATCACTTCTTGGATATTTTTAGGTGTGGGATCAAGAGATATTAAAGGCATCAGGGGCTTAGCAATAGTCTTCTTTTGATCTTTACTCTTGGTATTTTTACCTGATGAGGAAGCAGGGATGTCAACAATCTTTTTGTATTGTTCCAGTAAAGAGATGGTTTGTGCAAGGGGGTTTGGAGCTCTTGGAGAGAGGGACTTGGATGGAGATATAGTCCTTAGGTCAAGTGGATTTTTTTCGGTCTTAATTATCAAGTGAGGGTTTGCAAATTGATAGATAAATGCATCCCAAGTTTGCCCCTATTTCTCTAATTCGACTAAAACAAGGAGTTTCATTAAGCCATGGTGAAAGAGGTTGTTGTGGGGGTTGGTTACATTCTTCCTCACTTGAGAGGAAATCTTATCCAAGCTCTTTAAAAAGTAGAATGGAAAATTCAATTGTTTATTGAACTATAAGTGGGCTAACAATAAAAAATGGAAAGCTTAAAAAAACAAAGTATCTACCTTCACTATTTCAACAAGACATTGAAGGCACCATAATTGCGGAAAGATTTGAAAATGATAGAGAGTATTGTCTTGGAAGATTCAATGAACACCTAGATATTCTCTTGAAAAATGCCAACATGGACATCAAGCTTCAGAGACACATGGATAGGAACTACTACATCAGAAAATGGATCAGGAAAAGTCACAAAAAGTGTTCTACAAGACCATTCTGCGATTTTGACTCTGTTTTTGGTCATCATTTTAAAAAGATGTTTTTGACCACATAAAGATGAATTTTGGAACACAAAATGAGGCTATTTCTAATGACATATCAAATCACAATAACCTATTTCAGTTTTTACACAGGTATCATATATTGGCAGATATTCAACTTTCTTGGAGACCTATTTCAAAAAATTAAAATTTTCCAATTTAATTTCTTGTTTTAGTCATTATTTGCAAAACAGGTTTTGGCCAAATAAAGATGAATTTTGGAAAACCAAAGGAGTTTTTTTCTAAGGATATACTAAATAATAATAACCTCCTTCATTATTTACACAGGTATCATATAGTGGGAGATATTCAACTTTCTTGGAGGCCCATATTAGAAAATCAAATTCTCCAATTTAATTTCATGTTTTAGTCATTCTTTTGTGGAACATATTCCAAGAACATGGGAATTCATTTCACAAAATGGAGAGATTTTTATCTTAAGAAAAACATTATCTACAAAAACCTCTCATAGTTTTATAAAATGTGTTATGGTTAAAAATTTATAGCCCCATATTTGACCCCTATTTTTCTGTTGCGCTTCTATCACAGTTGATGCGCTTTTGGATAGTTTGTTTTCAAATCAATTGTGAAGGGGTTATATGTATATTTTTACTTGTATTAGTGACTCCAGAGTGTAGAGGACATATTCACATTTCCATTCATAATTTCTTTATTAAATAACTCATCGAGAAATGCCTCCAAAACTTGTTGCTCTTCTGCTAGAATTTGTTGCCACCTCCATGCTTTCCTATGATTGTTTCAAAGTTATTTGAACTGTTTTGGATGAAACTGTCATGTTATGTTACACCTTCTTCTTATGAATGGATTCATGATCTCATTCCCATATTTAACTCACCACATATACCCTATATGCAATGACAAATCCTAAATGCTACTAAGTATACCTACCTTGCCCCATTCTATCTTTGCAACTCATCTTTTGGAAACCATGGCCTAGCTCCCTAGACCTAAATTCTCATCCAAAAAACTCCAAATCAAAACCATACTGATCTAAATACCTAGCCTAATATAGATCCACTTAACCTTGTTCCTCTATTCATAGGTGTGTAACACAGATCTGTAGTGAGTTTAACAATGTGTTATTGATCTGTAATTGTCACAAAGAACCAATTAAGTATACAAAGTCTTCTATAGCATAAACATAAAAATGCACAGTAAGATTATAACACACACAATGATGTCAACAGTATATAATTTAGCATACCAATACAAACAACTGCTGATATAATATCCCAATACATTGCAAAAAGACAGTATGATAGAATTTTGACAGAAATCCTACTTCCTCTTCTCATGGGTTTTGATATACAAATGGGCAATGATTAGCATTTTTTTAGCTCAGGAAACTCCCCCCAAACCAAAGATATGGCACGTCCTTGTGCCATGAATTAGAAATAGGTATTTACTTTTTTGATAGGGGGGTTAGATTAGCTCCTCTTTTATCCACTCTTTGGAGTATCCCTTAGCTCAAGAGATGTTCTGAAATTCGGGTTTGAAAACTCTGTTATAGCTTGCTCTTGGCAACTGGTGGTGTTTAAATCAGCGATCTCCAACTCTTGGGAGATTTGTGGCTGAGGAAATTGATTCCTCAGAGACCATGAATACAATGAATAGGAGTTGAGGCAGGCTAAGAGTGTTCCATTATTTATTTATTTTCCATTGTGCTCACACAATCCATTCCTCTATCTCGCATTTTATAAGGAATGTAATCATAACTCTGTAATGAATAGTCTATAACGACAATAAACCAGTTATGTGGTTTGTTAAGAAAATGTACAACAGTTTATAAAACACATGGAATTAGCATTCTGAATAAATAAAATGACTGTTGATGTAATAACCTGTATCATGAAAATAATACATAAATTTTTTACAAAGATTTACTTCTCTAGGTAATGATCATTTGTCAACTCATGAACCCCTCCCCCACACCTAAGTATTGTGACACCTCACAATCAAAAGTATAGGAAACCAATTAGTTCTCTCGATAGATGAAGATTTACAGTTTGTAAAGTGTAAAGATAAATTTCACATATTGGTCTGACGAGACAGTTAGAAGATGGACCCACCTATAGAATAAGAGATCCTATATACAGATAAGAAGAGGTAGGGAAGAGAGTTTCAAGATAGTCTCAAAGTTAGTTCCCAATGGAAAATTTATGGAATTCATTAACCTTATCTTAACCATACATACTTTGTGTCATCTTTGTCTACAAGTAATGTCGTACATCAGAACAAGTTTAAATTTATTATTTATTTGTGTCAGATTACCATCCTCACTAGGTAGAATGCCCCACTACTAGTAAGCTTGTTCAGTGCTCCGACGGGTTTTGTAATTTCTTCAAATGAGTTTAAAATGGATCCCGAGAAGGTAAAAGCAATCATAGATTGGTCGTCACCAAGGAATATCTTTGAAGTCGAAAGCTTCCATGGATTAGCCAATTTTTATAGGAAGTTCATCAGAAATTTTAGTGGGATTAGTGCATCAATGATGGAAACAGTCAGGAAAAGACATAAATCTTTTCACTGGGTAGAGGAAGCAGAGAAAAGTTTCAAGTTGTTGAAAGAGAAGATAACTAGATAGCCAGTTCTGGTTCTACCACATTTCAGTAAAACATTTCAAGTTAGATGTGATGCAAGTGGATTCGCAATTGGAGCAGTCTTAAGTCAAGACAATAGACTGATTGCATACTTTAGTGAGAAGTTGAATAAGACCAAGATGAAGTATTATGCGTATGATAAAGAGTTTTATGCAATCATACAGACGCTGAAGAAATGGAGGCATTACTTAGTTCCAAAAGAGTTTGTCTTGTATAGAAACAACCATGCTTTACAATTCATAACTCGACAGGAAAAATTGAACCAGAAATATGCGAAATGGGTTGAATTTATGAAGAACTTTACTTTTTTTATAAATCACATTTATGGGACAGCTAACAAGGTTGTTGATGCATTGAGCAGGAAATGTTTGATTCTACAGGAGTTTTGTGTGAAGACCTTAGGTTTTGATAACCTTAAGGACATGTACAGAGATGATTCAGATTTCAAGGACGCTTATGAATCATGTGAGAATCATGTTCTGAGAGGCAAAAGCCAATGGATTGAATATTTGATTCAGTATGGATTGCTATTCAAAGGAAATCAGTTGTGTATCCCGAAGAGTTCTATGAGAGAAAACCTTTTGAAGGAAAAACATAGTGGGGGATTGGTTGAACATTTCGGCCATGACAAAACATTCACGCAACTGAACCATTTATATTATTGGCCAGGAATGAGGAAAGATGTCAAGAATTTTTTCAACAAATGTATAATTTTCCAGCACACAAAGGGGAAAAGACAGAATACAGGGTTGTATCAACCATTGCCAGTACCAAAGAAGCCGTGGGATGCGATAAGCATGGATTTTTTGTTAGGACTGTCGAGGACACAGAGAGGTTGTGATTCCATATTCGTGGTAATCGACAGATTCTAAAAAATGGCACATTTTATTCCATGTCAGAAAACGAGTGATGCAACACACATTACAAATCTGTTTTTCAAAGAAGTTGTTCAACTTCATGGTTTACCCAAGTGTATTGTTTCAGACAGGGATACCAAATTTTTTGGTCATTTCTGGAGGACACTATGGAAGAAGATGAGAACAAATTTATCTTTTATCTCAACATATCACCCTCAGATAGATGGACATACTAAGGTAGTGAATCGAAGTTTAGGAGATTTGCTGAGAATCTTAGTAGGTGAACATCATAGTCAGTGGGATCAGATTCTGATACAAGCGAAATTTGCATATAATGACTCACCTAATAGAAGCACAGGACATAGCCCATTCCAGATAATATATGGAATGCATCCAAGAGGAGTATCTGAGTTGAGAGACTTAGAGCAGAGCGAGTTCAAAAGTTTTGGAGTAGAAGATTTTGCAGCAAAGATGCAGGAGCTCCATAGTAATATTAAACAACAGTTACATAATTCCAACCAGGAATATAAGCATAGAGAAGATCAACATAGAAGAGAACTTCAATTTGAAGTGGGATATTTGGTATTAGTGCACCTGATAAGATAAAGGTTCCCAAGAGGAACATATAATAAGCTGAAAATAAAAAAGATAGGCCCGTGTAAAATCTTGAAGAAATTTGAGGCAAATGCTTATGAGATAGAATTGCCAGGTGGTGTGGGCATATCACCCATATTCAACATAGCAAATATGTATCCTTACAGAGTTGATGAAGAGGGAAGAGAAGAAATCCAGAAGGAAATTCAGTGGGTCAAACAGATGCCTATAGCTGAAAAGCCACAGATGGAAAAGATCATTGATCAGAAAGTTATAAAGAAGACCCATAAGGAAGACATATTTTGAATATTTGGTAAAATGGAAAGGACACCGGATTGAGGATGCCAGTTGGGAAAGTGAAGCAAATATCCAGAAACATGGACAGATGGTGTAGGAGCTCATGAACATAAGTTCATGAATGTTTCAGCCAAGAGGAGTATGATGCAGGAGCATTGCCAACAAAGCAAGCCAACAAAGCGAAGGACGGATGGAAATGCACCAACACATGTTTTGACAATGTTTTGAATTTGAAATATAAAACATTAATGTAATATATGGGAAAATATTTTTTCTTTTATGGTTCAGAGATTGTAACGCATATCTTGAGCATTTCTCTCATCTGCTAGTTGTAGACATTTATTGTATTAAATGAAAAGTAGTTGTAGCTTTTAATTCTGATAAGACAGATTAGAGTGTTGGAGGGAAAACTCTAGAAATATCCCTCGTAGGTATTTTATTCTATCAACATTATTCTCATTGTAAGTAAGGAGAGTTGTAGACAAAGAGAGCGCAGAGAAGAACAAATATTGTAGGAATTGTATAAGTAGATAGTTGTTGCTATTGAACCCATGTACATAAGCACTTGAATTAATATAAGAAGGATTTGATCCAATTTTATGGTGTACTGATGGTTACTATTTGCATCTATTGAATGGTATGCTTACATTTTTCTTATATACTCTGTTATGCATTTGTTTCAATGACATGTATGTATGCTCATGATTTCATGTTGAATGTATGAAGTCCATGAGAGGAAGAGTATGAGTTTCAATTGTTTCACGTCCTGAGAATTCCTACAAGTAGTGCAATGAAAGTCCACAAGGGGTGCGTTGATTGACAAGGTTCTGAGTTTTATCTCATAAAAGATCAGGAGAGATATTGTTGTTATCATACCAGTAGAATTGCAAGTATATCATAAGATCCATGCAAGGTGTTTGTAGGATGGTTGAAGTCTTAGACTTTTCCAACCGAAGTGAGTGGTTGAAGAAATGTTGTTGCAAGAAGTGCACAGAGTTATAAGTGTTGGATAACCATAGGTTATTGTGAATGCGGCAAGGAGTGCGGGCAAGAATCCCTTAGAAATCCTTGAGTTGTAGCAAAATATAAGCTCAGGAAGGATAGAGACTTCAAGAAGATCGAGGGAAAGATGAGGGTTGAAATCACCTCGTAGAATCAAGCTCAGGAGAAAAGATGCCAAGCTATTTGGCCAGGAGTTATCAATAAATTGAACGGACGGTTGAAGTTTCTCGGAGGGAGAACTATTGATTTTCCATGGACCGTAGGATTTCACAGATCAACGGAAGAGTTAAGGAGAGGGTCCTTAAGAAATCGTAAGCTTAGGAGGGATAGTAGCTGTCAGATTGGGATCAACGAGATTTGTTGATCTAGGTCTTTGAGATTTCATCTTTTCGGAAGTCGGAGAGTGATGGAGTTTACAATTCGAGATTTGCGAGTTGTGAAATCTCGATAGGATCTAGACCGTCAGATCGTGGAAAGATCAAGGTCATCGATATGAGAAGAATAAGTCATGAGTTCGGACTTAATGAAAGGATAAGTGGTTCCCTTGGTAACTCACAGAGTAGTAGAAATCCCAACGTCTTTCGGAGGTGGACCCTAGGTCACGAGTCGTGAAATCCCAACGTGCTCGGAGGTGGACCCTAGGACGTGACTGAGGTCATATGGTTGAGGTATAATGGAGGAGTTGAGAACCCATTAGCCCTTTTCAGGGTTTTGGGGATTGAAGGAGTCAGAGGGACTCAAAATAGGAATTGTGAATTCGCGAAACCCAAAACACCTCTTCGGTAAAGGTCGTGGTCACGTGGAGTGGAGGTTCGTGCCTGGTGCTCATTTGCACAGGCATGACTTCTAAAAGAGGACCTATGGATATATATATATATATATATATTTGTGTGTTGAAGGTTCCAACGGGAACTAAAGGAGTCATTTTGACTCAAAGGGTAGATTAAGAAGTATCCTTAGACCGGGAGGTCAAGCAGAACCTGATGAGGTAGGGGTGTTGCGTCAGGAAACGACCAACTAGTGACATGTTTTCAGGAGATACAAACTTGCACAAGTGGGTGAACCTAGCCTTTCCAAATAGAGTGAAGGAGGTTGTAGCCTTTTTATTTTATTTAAATTTGAATAAAATAATGTATACACATGCCTACTTTCTTTGCTACGGGTTGGTTTTCTTTGTTCGAAAGATTCACCTGAAGAAAGGCCAACTATGAGAGATGTGGTAAAGGTATTGGAGAACCTCAGAAATTATTTGGGGGAAAATGCAGTTGCTTATAGGAGATTAAGACAAAGCATGTCCAACTTTCTTAGCAATACAAATGCAACGCATAATGATACACATGCATCAAATGTTGAGAGTTATTCTACATTTTATTTTGTAAAAATGTAGATATTTGGCTTCCTGTAGTAAGGGTTCTTATATCCCAATGAACACTTCAACTTGATAGTTGCTCCTATTGATAAAGCAATGAGTTATGAAACCAAAGGTTTTATGCTAGGATCCTATTAATAAAGAAACAAGTTATAAAAACTAAGGTTTGATGCTAAGTTGGTTTGTCTAGCTTCAAATGGCTAGAGGTTTGCTGAAAATGGTATAAATCTTCCATTATTTGAAAATCATAAATCACATTCTTTCATTTCATAGATTTTTGAATGGCATGTCCATTTATGTTATGCACCAAACACTCAAATAACATAAAAAGAGAAACAGAAGTGACTCCATACCTTGAGAATGATAGAGAAGAATGAATGTGAAGCTTATTCGAGGGGAAAATATCCTTTTACAATAGAACAAATGTATAAGATGAGATTATTTCTAAAACTAGGTTTTCTTGGTATATATAGGAGACATGATACAATTACAATTAAAGGGTCTAGCCAACAATGTTAATATCACAATAGAAATGTAATAACTCAATATCTAGGGATTTTTCTAAGGATTAACATGTCTTTCCCCTTCAAACATGTGTTTCCCTCAACACTTGATTACCTATGTATGTTTATGCATGAAGAACTCATCTATTGGCAGTTTCTTGCATTTTATGAGGTATTGAATAATTGCTTGATTTTATAGTTGCTTGAGCCTTGTTTCAAGGATTGTTTCCAATTCTAGTATGGTTTTCCCTTCTTCATTAATCTCTAGTAAAAAAGTTTGAATTGGGACCTTGTCCCCAATTACCTTCTTTCAACAGGAAACATGAAAGTCTAGGGTACACGTGAAGATGGGGACAACTCTAATTTTTAATCCATACTTCCAATCCTATGAAAAACCTTATAGGGACCATAGTACTTGGATTATAATTTATTTTCCTTCTCTTGTTGCTTGAGGGATGCTTTTTTGTATGGGTGTAGACTAAAAAATACCCAATCCCCCACTTCAAATTCCAAATACCTTCATGTTCCCTCTCAAGGATGATGTGATGGATGGAGGATTATATCCATAAAGTGCCATAAATGGGGACATTTTTGATGAAGTATGGACGAATGTGTTGTACCACTATTTTCTGAAAGGAAACCACTTGACCCATTGTGTATGTTTATCAGATACAAATCAATGAAGATAGCCTTCTAGAAATTTATTCACAATCTTATTTTTCCCATCGAATTGAGGATGGTAAGAGGAGTTGTGATACAATTGGGTACTCAAACAAGAAAATAATTCAGTCCAAAAATTACTAGTGAAAATTGGATTTTTATCACTTACAATAACCTTGTGGATTCCACATAGCTTCTGAGCTATTTCCATGAATGTTGCAGCTACTATACTTTCTTTAAAAAGGATGAGAAAGGGAGAAAAAATGGGCATATTTTGTGAGTTGGCCCACCACTATCATGATGAGATGTTTTCCTTCATACTTGGGTATGCCTGAAATTAAATCCATTGAGACCTATTCCCAATGATGACTAGGTATGTCTAATGGTTCTAGGATACCTGGGGTCTTTATTGTCTCTCCCTTATTCTGTTGGAAAAACAAAGAGTCAAAAAAAAACTTTTGAACATTAATTTTAATACCTTCTCATCAAAAATCCTTTTGGATCATGTGGTAAGTTTTCAAGAACCTTAAATGTCCTACATAGGAGAAGTGTGAAATTCCAAAAGGACCTTATGTTTGAGTTGGGAATTAGTACATAAATATAAGCGATCATGATATCATAGTGAATCATTATTCCACACAAATTTATGTATTGCGGTTGGATTCTCTTGTATTTGTTGAATTATCTTGCATATATTTTTATATTACTTATGTTCTATCCTTTCTTCTTCCACCCAATTAGATTGTGGAACATAAATAGCACGTAGTAAGCCTTCTATGTCTTCTTCTTTCCTTAAAAGTGAATTGTCCACCGCATTTATTTTGTAGGTAATTTCAAAGTCGTAACCTAGAATCTTTGTAACCCACTTTTGTTTCTCTTTTAAAGATAATCATTGTTCCAATAAGTACTTGAAACTATAGTTATCTATTTTTACTTTAAAGAGTCTTCCTATTAGGTAAAGGTAGCATTTCTTAACTATATGTAATGTGGCCAACATTTCCTTTTCATAAATGGGTTTGAGTAAGTTCTTTCCATTAATTTGGTGGTTTCCAAAGGAAAGGGGACTTCCTTCTTGCATAAAAAATGCACCAATGCCATTCCCTTAGGCATCACACACCACAATAAAGGTTTTTTTGAAGTCAGGCATGGCTAGGACTGGAGTTGTACACATATCCCCTTTAATTTTTTCAAAATATTTGGTTGCTTCTTCAGTCCAATAAAATGCCTCATTTTTTAATACCATTGTTAGAGGTGTTTCAATTTGACCATAATTCTTGAAACAATTGTAGTAATAGCCCATCAATCCTAAGAATCCTCTAAGGTTCTTTAATATTTTAGGAATTATCCATTCCATGATAGCCTTAATTGTTTTAGGGTCCACTTTGACACTTTCATGATATACAATATGACCCAAATATTCCAATTCATGAACCCCAAAGGAACACTTGGAAGGATTTGCATACAATTTTTTCTTCTCCAATACTTTTAAGACCATCTCAAAATGTTGTACATGATATTCCCAAGATTTTCTATAGATTAATATATCATCCAAATATACTAACACAACTATTTTGAGGAAGGGTTTGAAAAAAAAATCATCAATCATTGAAATGTGGAAGGTGCAATAGTGAGGCAAAATGGCATCACCAAAAACCCATAATGATCTTCATGTGTTCTAAGGCTATTTTGGGGATGAATTATTGCCTCATTATGATTTGATGATATCTATAATGAAGATCCAACTTGGTAAAGAAAATTTCTCCTTGCAATTCATCTAATAATTCATCAATGACTAGAATATGAACTTATCTTTAATGGTCATTTTCTTGAGCTCTCTATAATTTGGACACATACACCATGAAAATTATTTTTTGTAAACCATCACTATAAGTGAAGATAAATCAATTTAGATAGGTTGATTGATTCCAACCTCTAACATTTCTTGAACCATACACTTAATCTCACTCTTTTGTGCATTTATTGAACCATACGTTCAATCTCACTCTTGAGAGTTTGAGGCGTTTTGATGCTAGCCAATGTGTGACAAGATATCATTAGAGTAGTCTCTTTCAATCCCATTTTTGTAAATATTGTTGTCATTGATTTCAAATACAAGGGGATCCTATAATATTTCCAAGATAAGTATTACAACCCTCCAGATGTCCAAGATAAAGATTGCAAGATGGAGATTGTTGAACGTATTATTTTTGGTAAGTTTGGATACCCTATATTTGAAGGAATTTTTACCCTACATACCTATCTAAAATGGGAGAACATGTTATATGGTTGTAAATATTATTCTAAGAACTTTCCAATGGTATATTAAATTATATCTAACTCCCTAGGAATGAGGATATATGATTTTTTTCATCTGATAACCCAGCCAAAAAATTGAGGTTGGCTCAACTAGTCTTTACAGGTCGTCCTTGAAAGTGGGGAAAACATAATTATAAATACATGATATATTTTTTCACTTATAGATAGATTGAGTAAGAGATCAATTATTAGGTGCGTAGAAGTGATCCTAGGTGCACTAAAGGTGTTGGGGTGTCTTTTTGATGTGCAAGAGAAGTCTAAGGGATTTTCTTGAGGTATTTCTTGTTCTCAAGGTGCGCTATGAAGGAATGAAGGTATGCAATGTTGTTGTGTGAAAATTTTTGAGGTTGTGATATTTTCGTTAGTGGATCTTTCTATTATTGGATGTTTCCATTAGTGAATTTTGTCGTCAGTAGATGTTAATATTAGTGAATGTTGTCGGTAGTGAATGTTGTCACCAATTATTACATTATGGGAATGATGCTATGAGGCTTGTTGGGTTTGAAGGATTGTCTGTGGAATCGAGAATGTAGGTGAAGTAATAAGTACTCTGTGTATGAAGGTCTTGGATTGGTGTCTACAGATATGTTTTTGAGTTGGTTCTCAGTTGAGGAGATTAGTGTCTCCAGTAGGTCAGCATGCACATATTGTTGAGTTGGTGCTCAGCTAAGGATATTGGTGTCTCCAGCAGGTTAGTGGATACAATATTTGTAATAGTAGGTTGGTGCCTAAAGACATTTATAAAGATACCTTTTTGTGGTTTTCTCCCACAAGGGTTTCCATGTTAAACTTTGTGCATTGTGATTTAAGTTTATATCTGATTATTTTTTCTCAATTAATGAATGATTGATCAATGGTTAAATAAAGTAAAAAGTATCTTATACTAATTTACCCCCCCCTCTCAATATATGAATAAGATCAACAATTGGTATGAGAGTGGGTTCCTTCAGAAAAAATCTAAGTGCTGGAAGGTAGATCTCAAGAGCACACATGGATAGTCAAGAAGGTTTCTTCACAAACAAGGGTCTATTGTTTGATGGAACAAACTATGCATTTTGGAGTGTAAGGATGCAAAATTTTCAAATGGATCTTGGGTTTGATATTTGGAAATCAGTCATGAATGGTTATACAACCCCAACAACCCCACCAACAAATGCAATTGGAAAGAAGCCTATTGAACATAATGCAAAATCCATGAATGCTATATTGAATGGTCTATCAGAATCATAATTTTTCAAGGTGATGCATTGTAAATTGGCAAAAGACATTTGGGAAAAACTTCAAAACATCTATGAAGGTGAATAAGGAAAAGCTCCAAACTCATAGAAGGTAGTTTGAGAGTTTGAAAATGGAAAATGAAGAAAATGTTGCAACTTATTTTCTTCGAGTAGATGAAATTGTCAACACCATCAGAGGACTTGGTGAGGAGGTTGAAGAATCATTGATTATGTAAAAAGTTCTCAGGTATCTCCACTTAAGATTTTATGCCAAGGTCCGTGCCATTGAATAAATGAAGAATCTAGAGAAACTAACAATGGATAAGCTACATGATATTCTCACTACGTATGAGATGAAGACAAAAAAAGAAAATTCAACACAAAAGGAAGCAGCTTTCAAAGAATCAAAGAAGACAAAAGGACACAAATACTATGATTTTTCTATCCATGAATCAGATATAGAAGAAGCATAATTTGTGAGAAAGCTAAAAAGAGGATGTAACAAACACAAAGGTAAGATACCCTTCATGTGTTTTAATTGTGGTAGAGTAGGGAATTTTGTTGTTAAATGTTCATATGAAAAAAGGGAAGATAATGATAATGAGGAAAATAATGTCAAAGAAGAACATAACAATAGAAAATAATATTATAGACACATAAGAGGAAAACATACTAAGAAGAAGAGTTTTTACTCTAGAGAAGATATTAGCTCGTCTGAAGAAAGTGATGGATATGTTTCTGATATTGACAAAGAATAATTCATCTTCATGGCCATGGACACAAAGTCTACTAATAAATAAGGTGAATACAATACAAAAGAAAAATAATAAGAAGAATAAGAAGAAGATGTTTATGGGGAAGGAAATATTGAAGTAAAACTCATTAGTTCCTTATAAGAAATAGTGATTCAAACAACTTGCTCGAATGGTGGTAGCTATCTCTGAGAAGAGATGTGGCTGCTATGCACATCCATATGAGAAGAATGATTAAAATGAGGCTCCAGATGCTTTTTTAACATTACTCGTGAATTCCAAAACCCTAGACATCCAAAAAACCTAACCCTAGGATATGAAATAACAAAATTTATGTGAGCCTTGATGGGTAAGTTGGTACCTCAACTTCCTGGGGTCATAACTTTTGCATACGACCTTCATTTTAGGTGTGTGATAGCCCATTGGAAAGGTATTTTCGAGAAATACACATTGTGTTGTCAAACTCTAAATGCATCTATAATTTGACTATGGAAATACAAAAAAAAATTGTGTAGGGCCCCAAAACGACCCTATAAGTATAGAAATATGTAGTGACATGAAAAATTCCAAAATAAGATAGTTGGATTAGGTGGGTCGCCACCAATATCAAACTGGAAGTTGTTTAGGGATTCATACATCCCCATAAGTGTAGAACCCACAATTATAAAGAATTACAAAAGAACTTGTTGAACTAAAAACTATTAAGAGGATCCAGTTGGAATAGGAGGGTATCCATTGTGTTGAGTGACCCCATCGGGTGAGGAAATTTCTGCTGAATTTGGCTCTGGGTGAGCCACATTCATTGGTGCAGGAGCTTACCTACCTTAACAACTTGATAAATATGGATCCTCTGTCAGCGAGTTCCCTTTACCTGTGTATCCACTATCTGATCAGTGGATGCATGTTCCATGCAGTCAAGGTTGAGCTCTTATTGGTTTCAACTGTTCTGTGATATCGGATTTGTCCAATAATGGTGGAAAATATCATCGGAGGAGGTCCACATTGAACACTGGGTGTAATCCAAGGAATGGGTGAGTGTTGAGCTCAAAATAATTTTCATCCACAACCTTGGTGATAATGTAGGGCCCATAGTGAAGTGTATGGAGCTTCCGATGGGGCCCTGTAAGGCATTCTTTATGCAAATGTAACCAGACCTTGTATCCCACCTTAAAATTGTGTGGTACTTGGTGTTGATAATGGCATTGATTATACTTAACATTGACTTTCTACAAAATATCATGGACCTATTGGTGGATGAGATGAATCTGGTGGCTTTGTTGGCCTCATACTGAACATGGGAAGAATCTATCTATTTGGTTGCAAGAGGTAGTGCAACATCAATGGGACCCAAGGGTTGGAATCCTAGCCCCACCTCAAAGGGGCTATGGTCGGTGGAGATATGAAGAGTCCTGTTGTAGTTGTGTTGAACATAGGGAAGAATCTCATCCCATGTACGTGGATGCTTAAAGTTATACATGCACAGGATGTACATAATCATTTGATCGATGAGCTATGTTTGGCAATTGGTTTGAGGGTGGAAGGCAGTGGATTTAGTGAGCTTGGTGTTCAACAGTGACCAGAGACTCGACCAAAATGTGTTGAGGGACCTTTTGTATTGATCAGAGATGATGGTATGTGGTATCCCAAAATGGACACACACTTGTTTGAAGAAGAGCTTGGCAGTATGTACTATTGTGATGCTCTTCTTGCCGGCTGTGAGAATGGCCATCTTTGCAAACTGATCAACCACCACAAATACGTAATCATTGTCTTTCTTGGTGGATGGAAGACCAGACATGTAATCCATAGAGATGGATTCCCAAGGCCTCTCGGGAGTAGGAAGAGGGGTGTATAAGCCTTGCTTCTTGATGGATGGCTTGGCAATGGCATAAACAATGCAAGATATGATATACTTGTTGATGTCCTGTCAAAGTTTTGGCCAATAAAAATGTTTATGTAGAACGACCATAATTTTCTCCATGCCAAAATGTCCTTCCATACGACTATAGTGAGCCTCCCAAATCATATTTTCACGCTCGCTTACAGGAACATAGAGATGGCCCATATGGTATAACAGTCCATCCTGAATGTGAAAATTGGTGACATTCGTGCATGTACCCAAGAGTTTATAGGTGGTGGTGAAGTCAGTATCTCACTGATAATGTTGGGGCCACTCAGATGCCTCATGCCCATAGGAATGGAGCACGATGGTGAGTCCATCCATGGGAGGTCGACTGAGGTAGTCAACGACACAATTTATGCTCCATGTCTTATACTTGATGTTAATATGGAACTGTTGGAGGTATGTGGACCACTTTTGATGGATGTCATTCTGCAACTTCCCTTGTGTCTGTATGAACTACAAAGTCTTGTGATTAGTGTGGATGATTGTCTCCTTTCCTGGAATGTAATGTTTCCATTAACGACAGGATTCCATAATGGAATACATTTTCTTTTCATAGGTGGGGTATTTTTGGATGGTATCTGAGAGTATCTCACCATGGTAGGATACTAGATGACCATGCTAAGTGAGAACTACTCCTACACCATAGTCAGATGCATCGGTCTCAATATTGAATGCTTGTTGCAGATCGGGTAAGGAGTGTACTAGAGATGAGAACAAGTGATGCTTCAGATCATCAAATGCTCATTTTTGTGTCATCCCCCATGTGAAATTTTCCCTGCCACCGCCCTTGGTCACTCGGATGAGGGCCCATGCAATATGGGAGAATCCCAACATGAACTATTGCTAGAAGTTGGAAAGTCCCAAGAAACTCCAAAGCTTGGTTAGTGTGGTCAGGGTTGGCCAATCATGGATGAATTAGATCTGATATGGATCCACATGTACCCCATGCTCATCAACAATGTATCCCAAGTATTGGACCTTGTTCATGCCAAAGGAAAACTTTTCCATGTTGGCATATAGCTTGTACTGTCGCAGAGTGCTCCAAACTTATTGAATATGTTGCATGTGCTTCTCCAAAGTTCTGTTGAAGATGAGGATTCCATCCATATATACCACCACAAAAGAGTTGGTGAAGGGTCTCAATACATCATCCATCAACCTCATGAAAGTGGTTGGTGCATTTGTTAAGCCAAAGGGCATGACCAACCATTCGAAGAGACCTTATTTATATTTGAAATCTCTCTTCCATACATCACTTGTCTTGATGGGAACCTGGTGGTAGCCAGTCTTTAGGTCAATCTTGTTGAAGAAATTTCCCCCCTTGAGTTGGTCAAGAAGGTCATCAATTCAGGGAATTGGGTACAGGTTCTTGACTGTGATTTTTTTTAATGCTCTGTAATCAATGCAGAGCCGCCATGTATTGTCTTTCTTCTGCACTAGTATGATTGGTCTTCCACAAGGGGAGGAGTTGGGTCTGATGTGCCCCTTTTGAAGCAACTCTTGGATCTGATGTTTGATTTCATCATTTTCCATCAATGAGCGATGATAGAGTAGTCCATTGGGTAGAGGTGCACCAAAGGTTAGATCAATTGAATGCTTGACTTGGAAATGCATCGGTACCCTGGTGGGTGAGGAGAAGATCTCTCTATACTCTTCTGTGATCCCATCCACTTACTTCTGCTGCAATGAAAGGCTCTTTGTAGAATCCACGTATGTGGCAACGACATTCTTCTTATTGTGAGCATAGATCACAAAGAAGACAAAATTCTCGGTCTGTGAAATGACCTTATTGCATTGCTTAGCAAAGATTAAAGATATAGAAGTAGGCGATGCTACCTCTAGTATCTTGTACAATTATCTACCCAAAGTAATAATAACACTGAGGGGTATAGACTCATACACAACATGTCCCTTCCATAAATATGGTTCTCCTAAATGAACATCACAAAATTCAAGGGGCGAAATATCACACAATACCTCATCTTTGAAGGGCTTGATGTCATAGGGAAGACAACATTGTTGGTTGATGCATAGATCTCTCCCTTAGCAAAGCCAGTCGATGGTGTAGGGTTGTGGTTGTGGTTTCATTGTCAATTCCATCCACTTGACGACCTCTACTAAGACCAGGTTCTTATGAATGTCTCTATCGACAATGAAATGAAGTGGATCCCCCTTTATCCACATATGTGAGTGAAAGACGTGTTACCCTTCCTCTGGTTCTTCTTGTTCGCTTGGCTGGAATTTGTTGGTAGAGAAAATGGAACTGGTTTCAGCATCGATAATTCGCTTCCCTCCTTCTAGATTTGATTTGGAGTCAGAATCTGCCTCTGACTCGGAAGCTTTCAGCTCGACCATGAGTGATTGCTTGGAGTGACATTATTCAGTGTTGTTCCAAGGGATTTTATAGTATTCACAACACTTTCCCATGTCCTTCTTCGACTTCTCATTACCCTTATTGTGTAGCAGCTTGGAATGGTTGTCCTGAGAGTGGCCATATTTTCTCTGTCCCTTGTTTTATTGGTTGGGGTCACCTTTACCCTGCTTCGACTGTTTGAATGTGTCTATGCATACATCCATGGTATTTTATCATCGTTCAGAGTCTTTGATACCCAATTTGGTGCACAGGGTATGGAAAATATTGGTGAAATCTGGTACGGTCTAGTCCCTTTCCTGACGCAATGTGGTACTATTATTTAATGAAATCCATGAAGGAATCTCATGTGGGGGTGACCAAAAATATTACATATTCCTCTATGTCCCTTTTCTCAGAGTAAGTATCCCACTAGTCTTTAACATGGGGGATGACCTTGAGGAGTGAAAAAGTAATATTTTCCCTGTCAGAAAAATTGTGGACCAAAAAGTACCCTTCGATTAGATTTATCCATTTATATACAACATCCACATCTATCAGTCCTTCAAATAATGGAATATCAAAATTTACTTGTACCTTGAAGGGGGTTGCATGGCCACTTGATGAAGATGTGTCTCCTATGGGCAATCGTTGAAGGATCTGCACAAATTTTTCCATCATTCCGTTCCTTTGTCGCGCTAGGGATTGCTCGAGCAATATTTTAAAATGATATCCTGCTCCATCATCTTTATTCTCGTCCCCCATGGGTTTTTTTCAGGCTCGATGCAACCAATCTTGAAAAGGCTCAACTGGTTCGAGTTCCAACTTCTTGTACCCAGATCTTGTCGGGGACATGCACGAAGAAAAATAAATGAAAAGTAGACCACTTTGATACCATTGATCCGGATTTATGAGTGGAACAAAATGAATAAAAGACTAAATAAAATAACACAGATATATGGAGAACAAAAACATATATCCAATGAATAATAACTTCTATTGAATAAATAAAATAGGATGAAACTGTAAAACTGCAAAACTGAAAACAACTTGCTCAAATGGTGGTAGCTATCTCCGAGAAGAGATGTGGCTGCTATGTGCATCCTTCTAAGAAGAATGATTACAATGAGGTTCCAAAGTCATTTTTGGCATTACTCATGAATGAAGAAACCCTAGACATCCAAAAACCTAACCCTAGGAGATGAAACGCCAAAAGTTATGTGGGCCCCGATGGGTAAGTTGGTACCTCAAATTCTCGGGGTCATAACTTTTGCATATGACCTTTGTTTTAGGCACGTGATAACCCATTGGAAAGGTATTTTCGAGAACTACACATTACTCCGTAAAACTCTGACTTTGTATGCAGTTTGACACTGGCAAGCCAAAAAAACATTGTTTAGGGCCCCAAAACAACCCTGGAAGTACATAAAGATGTATTGACCTAGAAACTTCCAAAATAACTCAGTTGGATTAGGTGGGAGACCACCAATATCCACCTAGAAGCTGTGTAGGGATTCATACAACCCTGAAAGTGTACAACCCACAATTAAAAATAATTACAAAAGAACGTGTTGAACTAAAAATTGTCAAGAGGAGCCAGTTGGAATAGATGAGTTGTTGGCAAATATTGAACAAGCAACGATGATGGTTGTTTTCATTGATGGCAACAACGGAGATGGAAGGATATGAAGGATAAAACCCCTTGGGGATTCGGACGTAAAAGATCAGGAGGAGCAGCCTTGAAGAAAACGCGCGCAGCAGAAGTTTACAGAGAAGAAGGAAGACAAAAGAGTCAGTGATCGTTGGATCCCATTCAAATTTCCCGAAAGGCCGACAACCGTCAGATTTGCAGAAGTTGCGAGGGAGATAAGTCATTCGGAGATTCGGGGATCGGGACTTTG
>SNQJ01S0052583.1:100611-114168 GCA_010110895.2 Picea sitchensis | reverse complement strand
TCCCTAACTCAGGATGCTAATGTTTGTTTTAAAAACTTTGGAGAGTTACGTTCATAGCCTAATCCAAAGTACTACACCTATTCTACTGTTGGTGGAGGATTCTAGCAAAAGAAAAATTTCCAGATAACTTTTAATTAGCGTTGATTTTTATGGCTGTTCTTTATGCAAAGGGGTGCATGGAAGTGAAACAAATGGAATTATGACTCTGACCCAAAGAGTGCATCAAGCATGATAAGCAATCATTTCTTTTCGATGAACATCTAGCTAAGGGAGGGAGAGAGTTCTTTCACTAACAAGCACTATTATGGAATTCCCTCAAACGATTCTTTTTCTCAATCAAATCCTGATGTAATGCAAAAAAATTTAAATGCCTTCTAATATGCTCAATCAATCGCAAAGATATCTTTATTGTTTGCGTATGGATGATGATCAATACAACATAATGCTTAACTTTTCTAATTATCTTCTTGGTATGAACGAAAACCAAACTAGCATAAGCACAAATCACCCAAACAATACACCCTTCGTAGCAATCAAAACGAAAAAGCGAAAGAAAGGAAACAATCGAAGAGAAAACAAAATTTTACACCCAAAAAGCAAAAATTGAAGAACAAGGACCTTGCCTCAAATCAAGATGAAGAGGTCTGTAGGCCTTTGATGACATTCACCAAGGTTTTTACTCAGCTGATGAGAAGAACAATGCATAAGTTTCAAATTTCACTCAACAGGAAAAACTCAATGAAAAAGGTGAAGAAGGCTGCAAGATCCAATTAACAAGGTGCTTATTCTTCAAAGAGGACAGATGTCAAGGCTGAAAAGGAAGAAGCACTGGCTCACAGGGTCACTTAGCAGAGGAACACAAAGGCAAAAATCCAAAAAAATGAAATTTTGGAAGGTTTCTGGGCCAAAAGAGGCTGGCGCTCTGTTGCCAAAGGCAAGGAGCGTTATAGCACTATGTGCAAAGCCTTTAGGAGCGATGGCGCTCTGTCAATACTAGGTCAGGGGCACCAGGGTCTGAAAACTCCAGAAATGTCAAAAAATTTCAAAGATTGAGATTCAAACTTGACAAGTATGCTGAGTATGATGGGACAAGGAGCCAATCATCTCATGAAACTAATCGAAGAGGAGTGAACCAGGTCTGAACCAATCAAGGGATAGAACAAGGTCAATGAGGAGAAAAATTCAAACAAGAGGTTTTGAATTGAAGTTATCTCCCCAGTGGAGTCGCCAGTTTCTGTTGTAGGAAAATCTCCCTACGGACAGGTAGATCACCTCTAAGGCTTGACCTTAACCCTAGACAGAAAAGTGCTTAACGTGGACACTAAATTTCTTTCGAATCTATCTAAACTAACACATGAGAAGGAAGGATGACAGAAGTACCTGTTATCGACGTTTGTCCTTGCACGCTCCGAGTTGCGCTCCAGCTCTTTGCTCCTCACTGAGTTTTGCGGGTGAAAGAAGATACGACCACTTCCTACTCTATTGATATTAGCTTGAAAATAGATCTATCACTAAATGATAAGTTCATGTAACATCAGACACAAACTATAAAGAAATAGGCCAAGCGTGTCATATTAATGAGAATAACGACAACAATACTTACAATCGTAGATGCGAATGTGACAGCTTCGTCAAGTCCTCTTCGTCTAACCCTTTCCTGAAAGATCCACAACCTGGATAACAACAGCTTCACTAATCACTCTCCTTTAGCTGACTGTAAATTCCCTTCAAGATCATAAGTTTCATATATTCAATTATTCCCCCTTTCCACCATCATAGAGGCTGTTTATATAGGTTGGGAGGAGCCTAACCTCTTGAGTTATGTTTAGAACCAGTTGGGAACCTTCTCCATAGATCAAGGATCTATTGATGAAAACAAGAATTCGAGCACAACTGCCTCCTAATATCAAATGTTCCTCCCCTTATTCTTCTCAACGGGCTAACAACTGACCCAGATTAGGGAGCGCTCCTTCAGAAGGGGTCTCAGAGCGTTGTAGCGCTCCTTGGCAAGCCTTGGGGAAGCGCCAACGCTCCTCCAAAAGGGTATGGGAGGCGTTATAACGCTCCCTGAAGCATGATAGGGGAGCGCCAGTGCTCCTACATCTGAGTTAGGGGAGCGTTCCCTCTCCAAACCTTTGTTTCAGGGCTCCTTTCAGGTGTCAAGAGTCATTTGATCCCAGTAAACCAGTTCTCCTCCTTCAAATCGGTCATGTGAGATGTCATAAGTGCCTCCTTAGTGTCGTTATCAGGGCATCATGTCTGAACATCATTTGCAACACTAGTGATCAACTTGCGACACTTGCGAAAGTTGTAGGGAAGATGCGACACTTACGACAATTGATAGGGACAATGCGACACTTATCCATCTGAGCAATTTTGACGTGTAACACAAGGTATTCCTTTACAGAACTTGTCTTCCTACAAAACAACTTTGCTACGCCTCCTTCCAATACTTCAAGGCACTAGCCCTCTTGATCTTCTCTTCGACAACTTTGAAGACCCTATCCCTCCTGAGCTTGATTGAAAATCCTCAAGTACTCTGGGGATACCTTCTGCACGCACTCCTTGCGGCACTTCTTCACATATTCCTGTTGAAGGAAAATCTCCCTGTGAACAGGTAGATATCCTCAAAGAGCTAGACTCTTAACTCTAAGACAGAAAGTGCTTATCATGTTCACTAACTTCCTTTTAGATCTAGGTGGACTAGTGTGTGAGAAGGAAGGAGAAAAGAAGTACCTTTTACCAGTGTTTGTCCCTGCACGCTCTGAGTTGAGCTCCAATCTTTCACTCCTCAATGGATCCTGAAGACAAACAAAGTACGACTACTTCCTACTCTATCAAGATTAGTCTGAAATAGATCTATCTACTGAAGAGACAAATTCATGTAAGATTGAACACGAATTAGAAAGAAACAGGGCAAGCAAATTATATTAATGAGGAAAAAACATTTCTTACAGTCATAGATGGATTGTAGTAGTTTCGTCAAGTCCTCCTTGTCTACCCTTTGCTCAAAATATCCACGATTTGAATGGTGATAACTTCACTGATTTCTCTCTATGAGATCATAGGTCTATTGCTTCCAAAATATCTTTGTTCCAACACCACTTATGAGATCATGAGTTTGGTGTGATTCTCTCTTTTCCAGTCCTCTTTCACCATTAGAAAGCTTGCTTATATAGCCTTGGAGAGGCTTTAACCACTTGAGATATCCTTGGGGAAGTTGAGGATTTGCCTCCTTCAGTTGAGGATCTACCTTAAGACCATGGATTGATTAGGGATTCGAATCCAACTGCCTTCCAAGAATGAAAGGATCCTTCCCCCATTCATCTCAACAACTTAACTACTGCCCATAATAGGTAGCGCTCCCTGAAAAGGGCCATCAGAGCACTGTAGCACACCCCAGTAGGCTTAAGGGGGGTACCATCACTCCTAAAGACACCAACACTCCCCCAAAAGGGCCAAGAGAGATTTATAACACTCCTAGACAGTGTAAGGGGGAGCGCCAGCACTCCCAGAAGAGGTATAGGGGAGCGCTCTCCTTCAAAAACTAAGTTTTTTGAGTGTTTTCAGATGGCAAAAGGTTCATGAGCCTGCTGACTCATTTCTCCTCTTCCAAATCAAATGTTTGAGGTGTTTCAAGTGTACTTCCCATTTTATTATAGGAATGGCATTGGCATCATGGTAGTATTCTTTCTTTAACACTTGTGAGCAAAATGCGACATTTGCGACCTTTGTAATGACGACACTTGCAACACTATCAAAGTGAGTATTTTTTATGTGTAACAGATTGCCCCCCAAAGTATGAAGTTAGAAGACAAGAACTGATAACTGAAATGCTTTTAGAATTTCAAGCAAGGGTATAGACACAGAGAACCTAACAGAAGCTACACACAAACATCCAACAAATATTATGACATGTTTCAAGCCCAAGGCAGGCATACCTATGCTTGGGTGATCAAGACTTGCAAGATATGGCCGCCATAAAATACATTGTGGATCCATAATTGTATTGATAAAAAGGTATAGCCATTGAAAATACACTGTGGATCTATACTCCCATGTTCTGAACTGACCGTAGCCACGAAGAATACATAGTGGATCTACGAGATGAAAAGACATAGCCACGACCAATACAACGTGGATCTATGTAACAATATATGTGTCATTGTTCAAGAGAAACTCCATCGCAACCTGGGCAAAGTACATATCAAAGTGATCACTCAACCTAGGGTCTTCTTATCAATCTTGATGTAGTACGAATCTAACCAAGTGAATAGATGTACTGATGTTGAACATGGAAGAAACCACTTGATTACTGGTCAATGATGTAAACCGTTAACAAGCGCAAGGGAAATCACCATTAATGTCAATGATTCCCAAGGTAATCTAGTACATTCCAATGAATGTGAATGGATGAGATAAATTTGAACATCCATGGAATCACCCGATCAGAGGTCAATGATGTAAACCCACTGTCGAACGTGAGGAGGCCTGCCATTGAGGCATGCACGTCCCAAAATACTAACTAGTTTCTAAGACTAGTTCCTGGATAATGTGTTGAAGTCGACAGGAATAGGCTCGTCGAAGGAGGGCCTTGATGTATCCCCCATCAACAACATGAAACAGACACAGAGATATAATTGGTAGATCAAATGAACATGGATTGACATGGGTATTAAGACAATATATTTGTGACGACTGACTCTCGAGGTGGATACTTCCCTTGAACCCTGAGGCACAACAACAGAAACATGACATGGACCAAAACTTGATGATGTAGTGGATGTTGTGACTTACGTCAGGTGACCTAGAGGAGTGGAAAAAACTCAAAGGATTGGCTCAGCGCAGATGTTTAGCAGATTATAATGTGTGCAAAAGACAAAGTGTCGTGTTCAAGGGTGACTCTAAGAGTTACTTGGTAATGTTCTCAAAAAAAATACTTGGCTTGCTTCTTTCAATTTTTCCCCCATCCAAATAGAGGAGTACCTCTTTTTAATTTAACGAGCTCGAGGAGGATAACACATGCTCGATAAAACTCACCTTCGGTAAGTTTATCTTCCTTTGTTTAACGAACTGGAAGAAGTAAGGGTTCGATCCCGTATGGGCATGTCGATGTTTTGTTTAGCGATTCCAAAGACAAAAAACTCGAAGGTTTTTCATGATTATAGAGTTTGGAAAAACACTTAAAAGAGAACTCTCTCAGTTCCTTTTTCATAAAGTAGTCTGACGAGACCAAAAAAGAGATAAACTATCGCTCAACAGACGTTTTATTCAAATACTTTAACGAGCGTGAAGAGAACAAGGTGCTCGACAATATTTTCATCTTTAGAGAGTCTGAAAAGAACTTAAAGATGACTCAGTTCCTTTTTCATAATGTTAGTCTCACAAGGCCAAAAAAGAGATAAATTATCACTCTAAAGATGCCCTTTCAAACCGTTTAATGAGTGGGAAATAAAGAAAGATCACTCGGCAATCTTTTCATGTTTAGAGAGTCTGAAAAGAGTTTAAAGGAGACTCCTGGGGGTTCCTTTTTCATGTGTCCATACAGGTCTGAAAAAGAGATAAAAGACTACCCAGATACATTCTCATGTATTTTCGAGCATGAGAAAGAACAAAGACTAAGCTCAGTATGCCCCCAGCTTGAAAACTAGTGTCTTAACTCTAGAAAGATCATCCAAGGCTGGAGACATGCCCTTGAAAACTAGTGGCTTAACTCCAGAAAGATCATCAAAAACTGGAGAGATGCCCTCAAGGGACAAAACTCGGTCATGGCTTCCAAGAGATCTTCACCGTATGGAAGAGAATCACTCTGGAAGGAACACATGTCGAGGGTCATGATAGGGGTAAGGAGATCAGGCTCCAATAACCCTACCGAAGATATCACCATCTCAACTACTGGATCCAAAGCATCAGAAGTTGAAATCATGGGAGACAACGCCACATAATTGACATGCGGCGAGGGTGATACTGTCTGCACATAAGAACCACTTAGGGACGTAACCCAGTCAGGGCCGATGAATGAAAGTTGATCAATAGTCACAATTCTTCCATTTTGAGGGAAATATATCACACGGAAAAGAGTGGATACAATATCTTTCATGGCATAGACATAATCCCGCCCAAGGAGTAAAGAAAAATCCAAGGGGTCTCAGACTACCATGACATCGAAAAGATGGTTTTCCCTCCCAAAGTTACAGGAAACTGAGGAAGGATCCCTAAAGTTTGACTAGTTCTTCTGTTAAAAGCTAATAGATTCTGTGTAACTGGTGCAAGCTGTAGACAAACCAAAGCGTACCAAGCAACATAAGACAAAATACTAACAGACACACCTTCATCTATCATCGTTTGAGGAACGTCCCAACCATGAACCTATACTATAATCTGGAAAGGAATGTGGGAGGGAAGACGAGGTCTAGTTAGCGTACCCCAATCAAAAAGGATGGCCTCATTACTTGGAGGGGGTTTTGCAGGAGAATGAGGGATGCCCCTCGACACGGTAGAGTATGTATTAACGAGAAAAACATATGAATTATCTGGTTTACTCTCTAGAGGGAGAGTAGGATTGACCGATGATTGGATCAGATCGACCACACAGGCACTCTTCAAAGGAAGAGTGGGATTGACCGAGGAAGAATCAGGATCAGTCACTTTAGCATTCCTCAATGGAGGAATGAGATCGATTGACGGTGAAACCGAATCGACCACTTGAGTTTCATTCTCCAAGGGAAGAATGGGGTCAACGGGTGGAAATAGATCGACCTCTTTGGTGTCACTCTCTAACAGGAGAGTGGGATCGACCGAGGATGAAAACAGATCGACCGCTTTGGTGTCACTCTTTTGATGAAGAGTGGGGCTGATCGATGAGGAAACTGGATCAACTACTTGGGTTTGTGGTTCAATCGAGGAGGAAACTATATTGACCACCTGATCAACCAGACTGACCAGGGATGGAACCGGATTGACCAGTCCATCAACCAATGATGGGTAGGAGGAAATCTTACGATAACCTTTTGGAAGTTGAAGTTTTTTCAAAAGAGAAGAAGCCTCATCCATGCGAGGACAAAGGTGAGAGTAATGATTACCTTTACATAACATGCAAGGGAACTTGACAGTTTTCTTCTTCTTACCAACCTGAACATCACTAGTTGACGGGTTATCATCGACATGACCAACAGAGGCCGATGATGTGGAGGACCACATTTCTAAGACCTGGGTAAGACCGGGGAAATCCCTCAGAAAGTGGTCACCCTTACAAAGGCTGCAAGGGAATTTGGGTTTTGGATTCTTCATTTTAATCTTTTTGACCTCATCAACACTCCCAGTACTATTAATAGTAACTGGTTTCTTAGAGACAACATCTGATGTTGTTGGGGCCTTTGTCCTTTTCGGGTTCTTCTTCTTCTTCTCTTTCTGTTTCTTCTTCTTCTGATCAACCTGGCTACTTTATTTAGAGCTTTCACTAGGTGAATAAGGAGAAATGGAAGGAGAATTGATGGACGAAGAAGGAGAAAAGTTGACGTGAGGTTGATGTGTGGGTGGTGTATTGACATCCAAAGTATTAGGTGGAACTAAAACATTGGGAGGATTCGGGATCACCGGAGTGGGGAACAAGCAAACTAGTAATCTAATAGTGAGTCCTGAAAGACTCAGTGTGGCAACATATTGAGGACCAAAGTTTCCAAATGAAGGAAAGGTATAGGGTTCTCCAGGAGAATTCGTTCCTCCATTGGTACTCCCAGGATTCGATGCCATTAACACTGACTCGACCTAAGGTCCACTAAGTAAAACAAACAACACACACTACGAATCTGAGAAGAAATCAATCAAACAAACCTTCCTACGATGAAACCACTAGTTGGTGATGAAATCCAACGCCGCGAGATCAAAATAAGAAGAGGCGGGGGTAGAGTGGGTGGATCAGTTACGTTGGCGACTTACTTAACGGACTTAAACCTTGGTGCAAGATTCCATGCAGTAATTGTGGATTTACCCTCCAAGGATCTCGAGTGATTTTGACGAACGTCTATTCCAGGTACAGTGAGACTTCCCTTCACCGTCACCTTGTGTGAGACCCTAAAGATTGTGTCTACTAAGGTCACCAACACGTAGTCAGCCCCTGGGCAGGTATAGTCGATAGTCTAGTCGGAATGTATGGGAAGGATAACAAGTCCGAAATTAGCTTGAAAGGCTCCCACACATAATCATGGGTATACCTTCCAGTGACCCCCAATATACGATCTGACCACTACAAATAGTTGAACCACGGAGGGATAATCTTCGTAACTCATCCGAATGTGACCTCGTGCGTAACCCCTGTGTGAGAGGGGGATCCCAGTAAACCAATATGACAATTGGATTTGACTCTCCCTACCACAAGATACTAAGTTTGTTTGATATCTTTGGAAATTTATCCTTTTAATCTATTCCAAAGCCCTACACCTTAAACTAATGTAGGTTTGCTAACAAAGATGTAAAAAGTCTGATAAATTTTAGTTAAGCGTTGATTTTAATGGTTGTTGTTTACTCAGAGGGTGTATGAAAGTGAAACTAATGGAATGATGAATCAATTCCCAAAAATATGCATGAAATATGATAAGCAATCATTTCTTTTCAATGAATACCTATTTAAGGGAAAGAGGAAGAGTCATTTTCACTATCAAACTCTTGATAAGGAATGCCCTCAATCAATTTTGTTCTCAATCAAATCCAATATGATGCTACAACATTTCAGAAATGCAAACTAATCATTACGATGTACTTTTGTCATTTATATGCGAATGATAATCAATTAAATGCCAAATTTCTCTTGCCAACTACCCTTTCAGATCAAGGAGATCCAGACAAGAATATGCAGATTTCGCACAAACAACACACCCTTTTTTGCGATCAAACAAGAGGAAGAAAACCAAAAACACAAAATTAAGGAGAAAGAGATTGGATCAGATGATCTCAAAGAACCAAATGAGAAGAGTTACAGACTTTTGATGTCCTTCACTAGAGTTCTTGCCCAGTCGGATAGGAGAGAAGAAAGCAGGCGATCGATTTCAAGCTCTTAACAACAAAAACTCAAAAATAATGAAGAAGGGCATAAATTTTGAACAACAAGGTGTTTAATTCTTAGGAGGAAGCATGTCAAAGGTCAAAATAAGAAGCATTGAATCACAAAGCAGCTCAGCAAGTGAAGAAACAGGGTCTGGATCTCGAAAAAACACAATTTTTGAAGAAATTTTGTGCAAAAAGGGGCTGGGGATCTGGTATAAGGGTCACCAGAGCGTTATAAAGCTCCATCCAACACTTCTAGGGAGTTTTGGCACTATGATAACATGAGCAGGGGGGCACAAGGATAAAAAAACTCACAAAAAAGTCCAAACACCCAAAATTTTGATCAAATTTTGACAGTCAAGCTGAGTGTGATGGGGTAAAGAGTCAATCATCAAGTGCAATCAGATATGAAGGGGTGAAAAAGGTTATAAAACAACCAAAGGGAAAGACAAGGTCTTATGAGGAAAAATCAAAACCAGAAGTTTCGATTCGATTCCCCAGTGGAGTCGCCAGTTTCTGTTGAAGGAAAATCTCCATGCGGACATGTATATCTCCTCAAAGAGCTAGACTCTTAACTCTAAGATATAAAGTGATTAGCATGGTCATTGACTTCCTTTTATATCTAGGTGGACTAGTGTGTGAGAAGGAAGGAGAAAAGAAGTACCTTTTACTGGTGTTTGTCCCTGCACGCTCTGAGTTGAGCTCCAATCTTTTGCTCCTCGATGGATCCTGAAGACAAACAAAGTATGACTACTTCCTACTCTATCAAGATTAGTCTGAAATAGATCTATCTACTAAAGAGACAAATTCATGTAAGATTGAACACAAATTAGAAAGAAACAGGCCAAGCAAATTATATTGATGAGGAAAAAACATTGCTTACAGCCATATATGGATTGGAATAGTTTCGTCAAGTCCTCATTGTCTACCCCTTGCTCAAAATATCCACGATCTGAATGGTGATAGCTTCACTGATTTCTCTCTATGAGATCATAGGTCTATTGCTTCAAAAATATCTTTGTTCCAGCACCACTTATGAGATCATAATTTTGGTGTGATTCTCTCTTTTCCAGTCCTCTTTCACCATTAGAAAGCTTGCTTATATAGCCTTGGAGAGGCTTTAACCACTTGAGATATCCTTGGGGAAGTTGAGGATTTGCCTCCTTTAGTTGAGGATCTACCTTAAGACCATGGCTTGATTAGGGATTCGAATCCAACTACCTTCCAAGAATGAAAGGATCCTTCCCCCATTCATCTAAACAACTTAACTACTGCCCAGAATAGGTAGATCTCCCTCAAAAGGGCCATCAGAGCACTGTAGCACTCCCCAATAGGCTTAAGGGGGGTACCATCACTCCTAAAGACACTAGTTCTCCCCCAGAAGGGCCAAAGAATCTTTATAGTTCTCCCAGATAGTGTAAGGGGCAGCGCCAACACTCCCAAAAGAGGTATAGGGGAACCCTCTCCTTCAAAAACTTAGTTTTTTGAGTGTTTTCAGATGGCAAAACGTTCATGAGCTTGCTGACTCATTTCTCCTCTTCCAAATCAAATGTTTGAGGTGTTTCAAGTGTTTTTCTCATGTCGTTATAGGCACGACATAGGCATCATGGTAGTATGATTTCTTTAACACTTGCGACACTTGTGAGCAAAATGTGACACTTGCGACCTTTGTAATGACGACACTTACGACACTATCAAAGTGAGTATTTTTTATGTGTAACGAATCCTAAGTATTTGAACTGGTTGACTCTGTACAACTCCTTGCGACAACAGTCTTTCAACCACTCTGCCTTAGATACAGGTTTTGAGGTTTTTATCAGCCTGCGCACACCTTGCATGACTCTTGTGATTAACTTGTACTTCAGTGAGAATAAGAATAATTGTATCTCTCCTGATCTTTCAGATATTTGGACTCTGAATCCGTCAACGCACTCCTTGTGCACACTCCACTACACTCCTTGCAGGAACTCTTGCTCAGATAGAGAAACAATTGAAACTCATTCCTTACTCTCCCTCTCTCATATTTCATACATTTAATAAGAAATCATACATACACAACATCACAACAAATGTATAATACGAAGAGTAAAACAACTATAAATATGACATTGAGCATATGCACATAGAAGGCATTATAATACCATGAGTCTGGAATCAGAGCTTCATATATTAAATTCAGACTTATGTGCATGGATTCTTCTATGCAGCTCTCTGCTACACTTCGATGCTCTATGATATTCTTTCATTATTGTTACAATGATACAAGGGAGGGTCTCTATAGTCGTTTTCCCTCCAAGTCCTAAAAATATCTAATCTAGAAATTTAAATCTACCTACTTACATTAACTGTAAATAAATGACTCTATCTACTACAGATGAGAGCGGATCACTCAATATCTATTTACAATTTGAAAGTATGCCCTTTCTTAACTATTTCACATATTTTTGGTGTATCAAACTTCAAAACATTTCAAACAATTCATGATGTGCCAAAATGCGTTTGCATTTGTCCCATGCTCGCTTGTTGTTGGCGATACTCCTGCATCATAATCCCTCGCTTGAAAAATTTTATGGGCTCCTGTCCATGAGCTCTTGCACGATCTGCCCATGCTTTTGAATCTCTACTTCATTCTCCCAGCTGGCATCTTCAACTGGATATCCCTTCCACTTGATCAAGTATTCAAAATATTCTTTTCGCCTAGTCCTCTTACTAACTCTTTTGTCTAGTATGCTTTCCATTTGTGGTTTCTCTGCAACTGGCATTTGTTTAGTCCAATGAAACTCTGGTTGTTCACTATCTACTCCCACTTATTTAGTCTTATAAGGGTACAAATCTGAGACATTGAATATTGGTGAAATTTCGATCCCCTCGGGTAATTCAATCTCATAAGCATTTGCCCCAAATTTTCTTAGGATCTTGCACGGTCCAATTTTCNTTCTTCATTTTCAGTTTATTATATGTCCCCCTTGGGAACCTTTCCTTTCTCAAGTGTGCAAGGATCAAATCACCAACTTTGAATTGAAGTTCTCTCCTGTGTTGATCTTCTTTTCACTTACACTCCTAGCTCAAGTTCTGTAATCGCTCCTTCACTTGGCTATGAAGTTCCCTCATTGCCTCGGCAAAATCTTCTGCACTAGCACTTCTATTTTCATCCTATTCTAAATCTTTCAATTCAGAAATTCCTCTTGGCTGCATTCCATAAACAACCTGAAATGGAATCACAAATTATCGGTCCACAGGTCCTTCGGGAAGATCCCATGTGAGAAAAGTACTAGGCGCGAGCTCCACCTCCTCCAAGTGACCACAATGCTATAACCAAGGCCCAATTCCAAAGGAACTTGTCGCAGCTCGCAATCTTGCGAGTTCGCGAGTCAAAACTATCGACTCCTCCTTTCCAAATTCACGATACCCGAAATGTCGATATGGGTATAGCTCATTCCCTTGTCAGCGCCCTCCACGCGTGACCACTGGCTAGTCTTAACGCTAGTGCCTCTCGCTACTCTCCTCTTCACGAGTTTCAACGTCAAGCTCCTGTGCTCTTATCTCGCATGTCACTGAGACACGAGAAGTCAACGGAATGCTGACTCCTTCCACCTGTCTATCACTTAATCCAACTTTGTGGTTCTGTCACGTGTCCCTCATGCCCAGCTTTGGCACTTCGTGACATTGATCCCCAAGCGTTCCCTCCTTTGTATCCCGACACCTGAAGTACTGAGATCCCGAACTCCTCGTTACTCCTTATCGCAACTTGCGACTTTGGGACTTTTGGGACAAAAGTCTCGACCTCCTATCTTTTGAAACACTGAAATGATGAATTCTGACTCATTATTAATGTTGGCCCCACAACAAAAATTCTCTCTCTGTCAGGACTTCGCACTTCAACTTGCGAATCCCCGAAGTGATAATTCACGAGTGATACGATGGTCCTTACTGGCTTGGATCCTATGGCTTTATTTCCCTTGAACTTAAAATTGAAAATAGGCTTACCGTAACTCCCCTGCTCCTCTTCACGAACTGATGTCTCTTGCAACTTTGCGAATTCCCCTCGGACAATTCCGACCGTTCAATTCCTCTTTGACAACTCCTACGAAATGAACAAGGTATTCCTTCACGGAACTTGTCCACCTGCAAAACAACTTTGCTACACCTCCTTCCAACACTTCAAGGCACTAGCCCTCTTGAACTTCTCTTTAACAACTTCGAAGACCCTATCCCTTCTGAGTTTGATTGAAAATCCTCAAGTACTCTGGGGATACCTTCTGCATGCACTCCTTGCGGCACTTCTTCAAATCCTCCTAAGTATTTGAACTGGTTTACTCTGTGCAACTCCTTGCGACAACGGTCTTTCAACCACTCCACCTTAGATACAGGTTCTGAGGTTTTTATCAGCCTGCGCACACCTTGCATGGCTCCTGTGCTTAACTTTCACTTCAGTGAGAATGAGAATAATTGTATGTCTCCTGATCTTTCAGATATTTGAGATCTGAACCCATCAACACACTCCTTGCAGGCACT
>SNQJ01S0052583.1:87663-100000 GCA_010110895.2 Picea sitchensis | reverse complement strand
ATATTAATCCCTAAATAATGGCTCATTACCCCTTAATTGGGGCATATTACATTAGTAATGTTATTTTATTTATGTAGGCTTTAGTTCATTAGTTGTAATTATACTTCCTACTCTCCTATATATATACCAAGGATACATTTTCATTTGGAATCATCTTGTAATTGAACATTTATGTGGGCATAAGGAGGTTTCCCCCTCGAAGAGGATTATTATCTGAATTTCTCTCTCTTTCAAGGTGTTGAGTACTTATTCTGAGGTTTTTCTATGCTATATTGCTATTTGGTTCTTAACAGGTTTGTTCGCCTGAATCTCACTAGTATAGTCATTATCCTCCTTATTCATGTTGATGATATCCTTTTTATGGATAAGGGTCCCTATGAACTAGGTAAGCAACTAATAATCCTCAAGGACTTATGCTCTATCATCGACATCACTGCCAACAATGACAAAACAAAGGTTATGGTAATTAAATCCAAAAGGATCAAATATGATACTTGTGTTTATGAAAACAATAGCTTGGAAGAAGTCCCTTATTACAAATATATTGGAATTGATATCCACCACAAGTTCAATTGGAACTATAACATTTAAAAAAGGATAAATTTAAGGTGGAAATCTCATTATGGGCTCAAAAAAAATGTTATTCAATAAATCTTTGGCTTTGGGATAAAAATAAATAAATCTTTCACACTCCCACCACTTTGGTTATCTTATATGGATGTGAAGTTTGGGGTTGTAGTATATCTAGGGAATCCCGGGGAAATATAGAATAGATCCAAAAGAATTTTATAACTTATAATCACAAAATTAAGGGAAATACACTCTATCGTATCCTCCTCATAGAAGAAACCATTTCCTCCATTAATAGAATTTTTATTATTATATACCAAACATACAAGAACAATATAAACAACATGGATGATAATAGGCTCCCAAAAATTGCTTCAAACTCTAGCCAAAACCATCAGTGACTGAAGAGAGGATGGCATAAAGATGCCAAATATTGGCCAAATCATTGTGTGATACAAGAATAAGACACCATGAAGAATATTGATAATATTACAAATATTATCACTTCTAAATTTAAGGAGAATATGTGGTGTGCTAAATAATTAATGGATAAAGAGAAATTAAGATACTACAAGGAGGTGTCAACCGTAATTTAGAACATCAAAATTACCTCTAAGTTTTGCGAAGTGCAAAGATGAAAATCAACGTTGCTAAAATAAGAACAAACTCTCACGAGCTACATAGCGAAACTGGGTGTTTGAAAACTCCCAAAACACTGTGGGACAAAAGAGTTTGTCATATTTGTGACACTAAGTGCATATAAGATGAAATAACTTCCTCTTATATTTATTTGCATATACCCATATTATATCTCAATTTAAAAATATTTTCCAGAATACAGACCTTCCTAACCTCCCAAGTCATCAAAACTATGGTGATATTGGACCGCTTCTCTCAATGTTTTTTGAGCATAGAAATACAATTTTAAAGAGATCGAAGTAATCTATTACCTTATTAAGGTATGATAGATCAATTGATATCAATAGACATTAATCATCATCATCATCCTCATCAATTCCTTACATTTTATAAAAAAACATATTTAATTTTTTATTAATATATTTTTATTTTTCCAATATTTATAAATATTAAATAATTTATTTAAAAAAAAAAAATTCCCAACCCAATTAAAACATCAAAGAAAATTTAAGTATTCAACATACGTCAATTTTTCATCTTCACACACAAGTATATCTTATTTTATAGTATAGCTTTTATGTTTTTTAATTTTATAAATTATAAATATTATATTGTTTTTGATATATTAAACAAACTTATTATGAGTTTCCGTGAATGGTTTTATTTATTTTATTTCTTGAACTCTATAAATTTATATTAAACAATAATTTAATTTTAAATTTTGTTTATAACAATATTATCCCATTAAAATATTATTATTTTATTAGTGAGATATATAGGTTGTATAATATTTTTTTTTCGAGGAAAAAAAGCATAAACTTTATTCATATTTTGATAAAACTTACATTATGAAGAAAGCATGAAAACCCATGCCTTTTTTCCAAAACAAAGAGAGGGTCCCCCATTTAGAATATACCCAGTCTCATAAGCACATAACTGTGAAAAAATTGTGCTAATCTAGTTTATTAAGAAAAATTTGTAGATCGTTTCATAGACCAGATAAAATATATACAAAAAGAGAGGAATAACAAATCTTCGTCATGCTGAAGTAAACTATAGAATATAATTTTTTTTAGTAAGAAACTTCATGGCGAGACATCAAAATAAAAAATATTCAAGAGTGTATCCCACTGATACAATCCATCCAAATGTATCCACAAAGTTCCATACAAAAAGGATATGAATTCATTCCCCGATGCATGCAATGAGTGAGAATAAATAAATTGAGAAGATATGGTTGTTAATGCTGAGAAGTAGGGCTGACTTGACCAATTTATTTAATGAAGGGTCTATGGTAATAAGCAAAGTCATACACATATCTGGTCTCTATAATGTGCCAATGTCCATGATGCAAGAGAAGAGTCTCCTTAGATATTTTGTTGACATCTTCGTTTCTTTCCCTATAGACATGTTGGATGGAGAAATTTGTAAAAGTTTCTAGGATTATGAAAACTTCTACAAGAAGAGGTTATATTCTAATGTTGTGGCACTTTTGTATTTTTCTTATCCAGTTTATGATCACCATTGAGTCTCCAAAAAGTTGAAAATTGTTAATCCCTTTTTCCCCAGCAAAGGTAAGTAACAGTTTTAGGACCATGAGCTCAGCATAATTGTTGGTTCCTAGATCCATATTCCATTTGAGATTAAAGAAATGAGACTCTGATAGGAAAATTATTGATCCAGCCCCACAATGAGAGCACTCATTTTGTGAGGAACCATCAAATAAATCCCAAGGCCTCAATCGGTCTACCTATTCTTCTTTCAATTGTCTTGGGTGAGTGGCTTCCTTTTCTTAAGGGAAAAAGGAGAGGATGCTAAGGATTTGAGTAGCTATGTATTCAAGGATGGATGTTTTATCCTTTAACATAACAGATTTTCAGGACATCCATATACCCCAATTAATAAAGAGAGGTACATATTTTATGTTAAGGATTTTTTTCTCATGTAGCCAAGACTTCCAAGCCTCTTCAATGGATGTTCCTTGCCACTTAAATTATTGTCTTAAATCCCTTGTGAATTTGACCCAGGTTTGATGGGTGAAAGGAAAAAAAAAGGAATAGGTATAAGTTAGTTTCCTCATCACCTTTACATAAGGAACACCAACCAGGGCCTTCCATGCATATCAAATTCCTTTTATCCGAAGTTGGGACCTTTGAATTGATCAAACACCATGGGAAAAAGGCATGACTTAAGTGGGAATTTTACTTTCCATATCCCTTTCCACCACAATGATGTATCTGGATGTAAGAGATCTAAATGAATTAGTGAGTAATTTGCTTTTGGTGTGTACAGTTTGAAGAGACTATGTTTCCATACCAACTGATTTTATTTATCATTAAGTCAGATATGGCCTAATTTTATAGCTCTGGTATAGGAATTCAAAGCCTCCAGAAATTATTCTTCCAACCCCAACTGCATATCCTCCTTCTGTTATTTCCCCCATAATATGGTTCTATTCCTATCCACAGCTTGATCCATATGAATAAATCCCCTACCATGGAGAGATTCAATGAAAGGTTTTGGAAGAAGATAGGCCTTGTTGTTTCATGGATGTGGGTCTTGGACAATTCTAAATTTTGCACCTCTTCCCACTCTCCAGGATAGACCATGACTGATGACATGAAAATATTTTAATAAATATTTCGAAACAATTGAGCAATTTTGGGTCTCCTTGTTCAGGCTTCTAATCCATTCTAACACAGAATCTGGGCCGATATAATTTTGGTGAACCACCTTCAAGTCCAAAGAATTTTGGTGTTAATCAGTCTCTACCCTACCTTGGCTGCAAGTTATTTTGAAAAACTATGAATGTTTTCTAGACCCTATCCTCGCATGATTTTTGGGGTTGCCAGAGTTTCCCATTTTATCCAAGGCATCACAAAACTTTCCTTTTAACCAGCCCAAAGGAATCTAAAACATAGTCACCTAATTTGTTCCCAGAAATCCTTTAGGTACCCAGGAAAGAGAGACCCAATAGACTGATATAGCTTCCAAAATGATATTTACTAAGATCAATCTCCTAGCTCTAGAGAGCCATCTAAAGATCCAATATTTCAATATCTTTTCTAGTTTGGTTAATAGCGAGACCCAATCAACTTTCCTGTAAGTTTTAGGTTTTATATGGAACCCAATATATTTGTGCCCTTCATCAAAAGTCTTCACATAAAAAGGATAAAGATCCTTGTATACTCCTACCACCTAATCCTCCATAAGGTGAAAAGATATGGTGTATTGTTTGTAGGATTACTGAGAGGGGGGGTGAATCAGTAATAGAGAAATTTACTCCTTTTTCACCATATAATGCAAGTGTTATATCAATGTAGCATTATCATCCAATAATTGCAGAGTAAATAAACAATGAACAAATGAAAAATCATACACATACACAGTACACCAGTGTTTTTACGTGGAAACCCAAAGCGGAAGAAAACCACATAATGTTTTTTCTTATATATCTTGAAGAATTACATTCATTCGAAGCACCAACTTCCTTTGTTTTCCAACCACAACTAGAAGGAGGCTCCAACCCCCAGGTTCTCAGGCTACAACCTAAGGTAGGATACAACTGAAAGGAGGCTACAACCACTTGTCATTTCCCCGTCCAACCACCTGGAAATATAAGTAGAATGATGGAACCATTGTCACACTATCACTCTGAGATATACCACTGTACAACTGTGCAAACCTATACAACTGACCTACAACCAGCCTGTACTACTACCCTACCTGTACCTGAAATGAACATGTATCAACCAAAATACAATAGATACACAACATGTAGTTATGCATCATGTGTATGAACGCACCATATATATTATGAAACCCACGTATGTAAGTGACCAAACTGTTAAGCATCCTGTGTATTCCTTTTGAAAACTTATGACCCTTTGTAACTTCTTTCACATATTACTTTTTCCAGACTATATCTGAACCCTATGCATGCATCCTCATACATAACCTTTACCCAAAAACTCTATATCTCTCATTAGTCATGTTCCATAAGTGTGTGTAATCATAAACAAGTATAATATCCCTCACATGATATAGACTTCAAATGCTTTCTAATATTCAACCTCTCAATAGATAAACTAATAAAAGATCTCAACCATGTACCACAAAATCCCTTAGCCATATGCCAAGAAATACAAGATGTGCCTCAAGTCTAACAAGAATTATCAATGATAAATATACCAACATTGTATTTCTATAGATCTTACCGATGCAGAAGATCCCATGTAGCCACTAGTCTCTCTAGGGAGAATCCTCAAATATCCATAACCATTTCGCATGCATACATCGAAATCCAAGTATTCATATAAATAAGACATACATGTTGGTCACTATAATTGCTTATTTAACTAAACAATCAAGTGCTACATAAATTGTCAACCCAGGGAAGTCTGTTTATTTCAAAGGTAATCACACACTATATATGCTCAATCTCAAAAGAAATCTAGAGTTGTAGTAAAAATACATTAATCACACCTTGCCTTGAAAAAACTGAAGTTCTACTTTGAATTATAGAAAATCAACCTACCTATTGCAGAGTTCAAAGTTTAAAGAAATAATTATCCAAAGAAGCCTGGATTACATTAAGAAATAACAACCTAGGAAAGAAATATTTTCAGGATACTGCAAAAGGAATGACCAACTATTCTGTAACACAGAACATGACCCTATTCCCCAAGTAGGAATCTTCAACACTTTTTTCTGATCATCACACTTTCATGAACTCATTACTAATCGAAATGATTGACACACTCTGAAGGATAACTAAATCTTAACAAAGAAAATGACCCTATTCCCCAAGCAAGAATCTTCAGCACATGTTTCAGATTAGCACACTTTCACAAACTCATTACTAATAAAAAATTATTGACATGCACTGAAGACTAACTATCTCTTAATAGAGAACATGACCCTATTCCCCAAGAAGGAATATTCAACACCTATCCCTGATTATCATGCTTTCATAAATTCACCAAACAAGATTCCTAACTAGAATGATTAACAGTTACCCAAGCATGAATCATATGAAAATAATGTAACAATCAGTAAAGAAGAGTTTCAACAAGACAAAGTTTAGTAAAGTAGTGTTTCAACAAAACAGAGTTCAGTAAAGTAGTGTTTCAGCAAAACAGAATTTAATCAAGGCATGAACAAAAATAACACTAACACACTACAGAGCTAATGGGTGAATCTTGTGAAGAAGGTGGGCCCTCCCTTCTCACAAGATTCCCCTGAAACGATAGGAACTAGAAAGAAATGCTCAGAACAATCTTTTATTCATCTGTCAACTGTATCATGTTACAATGTCTGAAGTAAAACACGTCCTTCTCTGTAAATCCTTTCTTAGCCCCCAAAAGAAGGTCCTCTCTAATGATGATTTCATCTTATTTAAAGAGGAGAATCCCCTCGATACAAATTGATCATCAAATTACATTTGCACATCTGAATCCTATTCTTAGTCAGATCCGATTTCTATACTAGAATAGGATATCTCTGGTCTCCCGTAACAGAATGCTATTACAATGATTGAAATGGTGCTGAGAAAGGATGATTTTAAGGATGGAAATTTATTTTAAAATGTAGAAACCTTGGAGAATATTACTAATTCTTCACATGCCAACTATAAAATGTTGGTGATATTTTTGTAAAAATATTCAAATTTCTAAGGATTTTATATAGTTTGTATAAAATTTTGGCGATTTTTAAGGTTAAATGATTTTATCCTATAGAATTTGGGTGAATCATTTTTAGAATAACAAATCTTTTTTTTTAAAAAAACCATGGAAAATTAGCCCATGAGAAAAATTTAGCCCCTAAAATCATCCATTGTGCTGAGTGAGGTGTAGCTGTTGCAGCTGAAGTAACAACTTCTTTTATCTTCTTGTTACTGTTGTTGTATGTTGTTTCAACATCACAAATCACGGGCTGTTTCAGCAATAGGATTTGCGTTCTGACTGTTTCAGCAATGTGGTCTCATGCAACAGTGATGGTTAATTCTGGCTCAAGGTGTAGCTATTGTGGTCAGTGTAACAGCTTCATTATTGTTTCAGCATCGTAGAACACGAAGAGTGTAACAACTTCTTCTTGTGTGAGTTGTTGTTTCAGCATCGTAGACCACGGAGAGTGTAAAAACTTCTTCTTGTATGAGTTGTTGTTTCAGCATCGTAGACCACAGACTGTTTCGGCCACAAGGTTTGCATGATTTTGACTGTTTCAACAACGGGCCTTCAAACAATAATGATAATCTACAGTTTGAACTGTTTCAACACTTATATATTTTTGATCAACGGTTAAGTATGAGAGTAATGTAAAATTATATGCAAAACAAATTAAACATATAGTAAAGAGAAGAGACGTTATATACCTTTGGAAAGATAGGATAGGGTGATAATGTGGGCTTAAATGTGAGTGAAAAAAGGATGTAGTGGTAGTAAAAAGTGTGAACAAAAAGGTACATTATAGGGTCCTAACATTCCCCCCAACTTAAAATGTTGCATGTCCTCAGGCAACTTCAATCTAAATCAGAATCTGAATACCGACTCTGAGCATGCAAGTTACTTAATAGTAGTTGTGGAAAGTGTTGTCTGTTGGAGCTCTGAATCCTTGAATGCGTTGTAGCCTTTTCCAAGCTACTGTTTCGGCCTTCTTGGGAAACTTATAATGAACTTGATATTTCTCTGCTGGCATCCACAGGATAGGAAAATGAAACTGATAACCTATCCAGCTTTCAGCACATTGTTGAACACACTTGATGTAGCTAGGTACCCTGGAGATTTCTATCTGAAGATTAGTGGGGCTAAAGGGATTGTGTTCCTATCTTTTCCTAGTAGATTGTTGCCAAAACATCTTATTTTCTTGTAGGGCAGCGATCTCTGTGGATTTAATGAACTGTTCAAAATCCTGAAGCACTGTTGTCTGTAGTTCCCGAATGTGTTGAGTCATCTCGGGTTTCTTCAAAAACTGATAATACTCTGTAACAAAGGTGGAATCATTTTGTGGTTCTGGCCATATCCAGAGAAGTCGGTTATCCTCGTTATGCTTGGCAGCTAGGAATTCATCCTGCCATATAATCTAATTGTTAAGGAAGAAGGTGAGTGACCGAATTTGGATGTCACCGAAAAGAGGGTTAAGGTTAAGCTGTCTGTTCTCAGGGATGGACTCATTATGAAAATATACCTCACAGAGGAGGTGTTGATCCATAGCAAAGGCTTCTGCAAAGGTTTTAACAAAATCTGTTGGATTTAACACTGCATGGGGTTTACCTTCTTTGATTGATTTGATTTGAAACAATGTAAGTTGTTCCATGAGGAACAGAGAGTAATTGCAAGATGGTTTCCTTGTAGACAACAACTTTTGTGCCAAGTCAAATATCAGGAGAAATTTGCCTTTTAGCTCTTTATTATGTTTCTTATAGGCATAGGATTCATGGCGCGTTTGCTCCAAAGCTTCCCAGTTTGAATAGATATGGTTTATCCAGATTAGTCTGTGTTCCTGCAGGCTTTTGGCCTGTGTAACAATAGACTCTTTTTTCCATTTGTCTATTATTGCCTGCTCATCCCATGGTTGAGTTTCTATTTCAGTGTTGTAAGTGGTAGGCTGAGGTAGGGTCTGAGTGGCTTGTTCCAAAAAGGTGTGGTTATTGATCTGGCTAGGAGGGGCAGATTCATCAATAGGCAATGTTTGTACAACTTTATTAAGAAAAACAGGGGCTTCAAATTTGACAATTGTTGTAGACCAGGGTTCAGTTTTAATTTTGGAGGGTCCTGCTGGTTCTTGTGTAACAGTAGGGTGTTCTTCTTTGACTGCAGAAGTCATAGGTGCAGGGGAAGCTCCTAGCATTGGAATTTGAATCACTTTGTAGCCTGCTTGATAATAGATGTCCCCACATTGACTGCACATATACTCTCTACACAGATTCTCTATTGTATTTTCCTTTGTCATGGTCACTATGCGAGCTAGGGTGTACAATTTAAGTTCCTTCTCGTAGGCTTCCTTTGCCATGGCTAGCTCTTTCTTGCAGGCTTCCAATTCAGACCTTAGGAACTCATTTTCTTGTAATACAGAGGCCATTGTTGGTTCCGGTTGAGCGGTGACTGGTTCTTGTGTTTCAGTCACAGCCGCACTAGCTGGTTCTTTTGGAGCAGCTACAGGATCGACAACTGATTCTTGTATTTCAGCTTCTTGATGTAGAGAAATTAATGTTGCAACACCCTGAGCATCTGATTCTTATGTCTCGGTAACAATATCAACAGATGGTTCTTGTGTTTCAGCTGTAGCTGGTTCTTGTGTGACAACTATAGATGGTTCTTGTGTTTCAGCTACTGAATGAGTAGTTGGTTCTTGTGTGACAGCTATAGTTGGTTCTTGTGTTTCAGCTACTGAATGAGTAGCTAGTTCTTGTGTTTCAGCTACTTGATGAGTAGCTCGTTCTTATGTTTCAGCTACTTGATTTGAAACGGATGATGTCGCAACACACTGGGCCTCTGGTTCTTGTGTTTCAGTGCCCGTGGGTGGAATAGGTAAAGATTTTGAAATTTGGGAGGTTGGAGGTGTACGGGGTTTTAGTTGGATGGGTTGGGGATTTAGGGCAGTGGCAATAGTGGCTGCCCTTGTTGAGGCCCTTGTTCGTTTTCTTTGTAAAAAGGGCAGAAAAAAAAGAATTTCTTTCGTTTGCGTGGGGGATTTTCCTCAGTGATGGGACAGGGAGAGTTGTCTAGTTCAGAATCATCGCTAAGGATATGAACGTCAGGATTGGATGATTCTGGTAAATTGTGGGACGGGCTTGGTATGGTAGGGAGGTTAATTGGATTGATTGGTTATGTACGTGGACTGTTAGGTACTTCCAGAGGGTCTGGAGGGTTTTGTGGTTGTTGTTCCTGAAGATTTTTAGGATATTCAATAGGTTCTTGGGGGTCTATGGGTGGGTTGTTTAGGGGAGGGTTTTGTTGGGCAAAACCCTTTTGGATAAGTAGTTGAGAGAGACGGTGATGGGTGAGGGAAAGGGCAGGATTTTTAGCCTTTTTACAGTAGTGTGATATATTTTTAAGACATCCGAGTAGATAATAAGGAATGTTCACCAATCTAGCATGTTGTAAATGAGACAACAGGATAAAATCGTACTGGTAGACTATCTGGTATCAGCCTTCATAGGTAAGTTAGTGCTTGACAAACTTTGCAACTTTCGGCCATGGAGGCGACAACGAGCTAAGTCGGACACCCCGGCTTTTAGGTTCAATTTGTTCCCCTGGCAAGAGGAAATCCTATTGGGCATTAAGGATGATATGTTTGCGGCTGAACCAATGGATTCCATTGGCAGGGAGACCCAAATCATATGCTATATCCTCCTTTGTTACTGAAATGTGAACCCCTTGAACAATGGAATGATCTTCCTGGAGATTTCGAGCAAATTGAAGAACCTGTTGTTGATCGAATCCCTGTAGCCTCTGAAAATAACCCAGCCATCCTGCCTATAGAAAAATTTGATATACTTCTGGATATAGTTCTAACAGGGCTTTCGTGGCAGGTTCATACCATATAACAGGGCCTCCCATAGCTAACAGCTCAGTAAAATGCATCGTCAGAGAGTCGAGTAACTGCTTCTGTGCAAAGTGATTTTTTCGGGTGATGGCATGCAAATGGTGGTAAAACAATGAAAGGATGGTAAAAAGAGAATGGCAGTGGTCAGTTCGTGTGAAATTATGGTATAAGATTTAGATATTCCCCACCCCCGCCTCAAGTACGGCTGAAATAATAATTTTACATGAGTGGTAATTATGGGTTGGGATCTTCTCATTAACTATAGTTCAATTGTATTTACATATAAAGTTTACATACCTCATCTTTACCTTTTTATTTGTACTTCAAACAAAATATAGTGCCTATCGATAATAGTTTTGCAGTAGCCATGGTGGAGACTTTTGATTTGTTAGAGAAATTGTATCAAGGATTTGTTTACTGGAAGAACAAAATGTAGTATGAGAGGGCAAAAACTTATTGACAGAGAATGCTGAAAAGTTGGTGTTTCAGCAACAGGGAAAGAATAGAGAAATGTTTGCTGGAAGGGTGATGTTGCAGAATACTACTGAGGAAGTGGTGTTTCGGCCATAGAAAGAAAGGGAGAAAAATTGCTGAACGGTGGTGTTTCGGCAATGGGAAAATGTGAAAAATTGTTGAACAGTGGTGTTTCGGCAATGGGGAAAAATGTGAAAAATTGTTGAACAGTGGTGTTTCAGCAATGGGAAAAATGTGAAAAATTGTTGAACAATGGTGTTTTAGCAATGGGAAAGGAAAGGCGAGAAATTGTGGAACAATGGTGTTTCGGCATTGGGAAAATATTAAAAATTGTTGAACAGTGGTGTTTCGACAATGGGGAAAAATGTGAAAATTTGTTGAACAATGGTGTTTCAGCAATGGGAACAATGTGACAAATTGTTGAATAGTGGTGTTTCAGCAATGGGAAAAGACAAAAAGTTGTTGAACAGTGGTGTTTCAGCAATGGGAAAATATGAAAAATTGTTGAACAATGGTGTTTCAGAAATGGGGAAAAATGTGAAAAATTGTTGAACAGTGGTGTTTCAGCAATGGGAAAAATGTGAAAAATTGTTGAACAGTGGTGTTTCAACAATGGGAAAAGACAAAAAGTTGTTGAACAGTGGTGTTTCAACAATGAGGAAGCTTGGCTCTTCTTGAATTAAGATCGTCCTTTCTTAGTAGGCCTTTGATTTGATCGAGAATCTGCAAAAATCAATTGTAACATGCTATTTCTTGACAGGGATTATTAGTAAACAAAATCTAATCTAATGCTAAAGAAATTAAATTAAAATTAATTAATTGCAATGAGGGGTAGGAGGTCGCTCTAAAAAGAGGTAATGAGAGTCTGCGACACATGTGCCCTTAAAATCTTCTTTGGAAATAGGGCACTGGTACAGACGGAGTTGATGACCATTTACAAGTAACGATGTTTTAGAGTCATCGATTGTGAGGAGCCTTACTGTTCCATTGGGAAAAACGGTGTCCACTTCGTAAGGTCCAAGCCATCTTGTATGTAGTTTCCCTTGAAATTCTTTAAACCGAGAATCATACAGTAAGGCCCAATTACCTTTTTGTAATTGTTTATACT
>SNQJ01S0052583.1:67629-79058 GCA_010110895.2 Picea sitchensis | reverse complement strand
CCCCGGCAACGACGCCAAAATGTTGGTCACTATAATTTCTTATTTAACTAAACAATCAAGTGATACATAAATTGTCAACCCAGAGAAGTCTATTTATTTCAAAGGTAATCACACACTATATATGCTCAATCTCAAAAGCAATCTAGAGTTGTAGTAAAAATGCATTAATCACACCTTGCCTTGAACAAACTGAAGTTCTACTTTGAATTACAAAAAAGCAACCTACCTATTTTAGAGTTCAAAGTTTAAAGAAATAATTATCTAAAGAATCCTAGATTACATTAAGAAATAACAACCTAGGAAATAAATCTTTTCAGGATACTGCAAAAGGAATGACCAACTATTCTGTAACAGAGAACGGGACCCTATTCCCCAAGTAGGAATCTTCATCACCTGTTTCTGATCATCACACTTTCATGAACTCATTACTAATCGAAATGTTTGACACACTCTGAAGGCTAACTAACTCTTAACAGAGAACATGACCCTATTCCCCAAGCAGGAATCTTCAGCACCTGGTTCTGATTAGCACACTTTCACGAACTCATTACTAATAAAAAATTATTGACATGCACTGAAGACTAACTATCTCTTAACAGAGAACAGGACCCTATTCCCCAAGCAGGAATCTTCAGCACCTGTCCCTGATTATCATGCTTTCATAAATTCACCAAACATGATTGCTAACTAGAATGATTAACAGTTACCCAAGCATGAATCATATGAAAATAATGTAACAATCAGTAAAGCAGAGTTTCAGCAAGACAAAGCTCAGTAAAGTAGTGTTTCAGCAAAATAGAGTTCAGTAAAGTAGTGTTTCAGCAAAACATAATTTAATCAAGGCATGAACATAAATAACACTAACACACTACATAGCTAATGGGTGAATCTTGAGAAGAAGGTGGGCCCTCCCTTCTCACAAGTTTCCCCTGAAATGAAAGGAACTAGAAAGAAATGCTCAGAACAATATTTTATTCATCTGTCAACTGTATCATGTTACAACGTCTGAAGTAAAACACGTCCTTCTCTGTAAATCCTTTCTTAGGCCCAAAAAGAAGGTCCTCTCTAATGATGATTTCCTCTTATTTAAAGAGAAGAATCCCCTCGATACAAATTGATCATCAAATTACATTTGCACATCTGAATCTTATTCTTAGTCAGATCTGATTTCTATAATGGAATAGGATATCCCTGGTCTCCCATAACAGAATGCTATTACAATGATTGAAATGGTGCTGAGTGAGGTGTAGTTGTTGCAGCTGGAGTAACAACTTATTTTATCTTCTTGTTACTGTTGTTGTATGTTGTTTCATCATCACAAATCGCGGGTTGTTTCAGCAATGGGATTTGCATTCTGACTGTTTCAGCAACGTGGTCTCACGCAACAGCGATGGTTAATTTTGGCTCAAGGTACGGTTGTTGTGGTCAGTGTAACAACTTCATTGTTGTTTCAGCATCATAGACCACGGAGAGTCTAACAGTTTCTTCTTGTGTGAGTTGTTGTTTCAGCATCGTAGACCACGGAGAGTGTAACAACTTCTTCTTGTATGAGTTTTTGTTTCAACATCATAGACCACGGACTGTTTCGGCCACAGGGTTTGTGTTCTTTTGACTGTTTCAACAATGAGCCTTCAAACAACAATGATAATCTACAGTTCGAACTGTTTCAAGACTTATATATTTCTGATCAACGGTTAAGTATGAGAGTAATGTAAAATTATATGCAAAACAAATTAAACATATAGTAAAGAGAAGAGACATTATATACCTTTAGAAAGATTGGGTAGGGTGATAATGTGGGCTTAAATGTGAGTGAAAAAAGGATGTAATGGTAGTAAAAAAGTGTGAACAAAAAGGTACATTATAGGGTCCTAACAATACCTTTTGAACCAATGGATAAATATGATGTATCTGATCACTGTAGACCTTCCTGGGAGCTTGATCTCATAATCTAGAACCTATGCATCTTCATTTTCTCAAGTTTCCATGGCTTTACTCACATGTATGCACCCTAACACACTATCAACCCTCGTATGTATGCACCCTAATACACTATCATCCCACGTGTGTACACACCCTAATACACTGTCCTCTCGCATACGCCTCAAAAATTAGGGTTTTTTAGTATTCACTATAATTCCAAAAATTTCGTCGTCAACCCTTCGTACTACCTCAGACCTTCGCAACTTCAGATACTTCAATGAGTACTTGCAATAAGGCTTACACAACAAAATATATTCAATATGTTCAAGTGTAATTAAATGAGAGAGCCTTGCCTCTTATTTATACTTCCATGTAGCATCCCACTTTCCTTATTTTAGGGAGTCTCCATTAACTTTATTATTTAAATAATTTCTTTTTCAAACACTATGACTTTTTGGGGATTCTAGATGACACATGGGGGTTCTCCAGCTTCACATGGCCATAAATATATAACAGTGAGGAGTTATGTGACATTCCACAAACCACCGAAAATGGCATGACATGTACTATCCATCTAGAATAGTTTTACCTATAAATATATCAAAACACATATCATTATCCATCAAATAAAATTGGTTCGATTACCCAAACCTTTTTTCTACCAGAATTCGCTATCAAAATTTCTTCAAGGGTTGATATCAATGAAAACTAACCCAATTAATCAACAATATCCCCCTTTTTCATTGATGGAAACACTCTGATGCAATACTAAAGTCATGTCACTCATTCTCCACCTATGACCATCGCTCCCCTTAGAACCATGCCTCTGTGCTTTGCATCTAATAAATCTCTCCGCCTTTTCCATTGATGGAAAATGTATCTTTCCATCTAGGGATGATTCTTCCTAACTGAACTTTCCTTAGGGATACTCCCCTTGAATGAACTCTTCCTAAAACTGATCTCTCGACCTAAACTATCCTCTTTATGGTGCTTCCTTGTGTAGATATAAGACATATAATTTAAGCATTCATAAGCATTCATTTTGGAGTATAAATTACTCTGAGTCTCTGTAGAATATAATCAAAGGATTCCCTTGGAAGTGATTTTGTAAAGATGTCTACCACTTGTTTTTTTGTGCCCACATATTCATCTCTGATGTTCTTCTCTACAACCTGTTCTCGTAGAAATTGATACTTGATTGGAATGTTCTTTCTCTTGGAGTGCATCACCAGGTTCTTTGAGATATTGATGGCACTTTTGTTATCACAATATATTGGAATGGGCTCATCATACGCAACCTGTATATCTGTCATAGTTTGTTTCATCCATAGAACCTATGTACAACATGCTACTGTTGCAATATACTTTTCCTCGGCTATAGATACGGATATTGATGATTGTTTCTTTCTTATACATGATACTAAACACTCACAAAAGTATAACGTTTCTCCACTGGTGCCTCGTCAGTCATCAATGCAACCTCCCCAATCTACATTTGTGTAGGAAATAAGCAATAGATCCTTTCCTTTTGGATACCATAATCCAAACTCTTCTATTCCTTTGAGATATTTGAAAATCCTCTTCATTGCTAATAGATGTGATTCCTTTGGTGCTTATTGAAATCATGCCACCTATCCACCTACCTGCATTACATCTAGTATGGACGTTGTCACATATAGTAAGTTTTCAATCATCAACCTGTATTGCCTCTGGTCTGTAGACTTTGAATCGTCATCTTTTATCAACTTGTAACTGATTTGCATATGAGTGGTAATTGGTTTGCAATATTCCATTCCAAACCTCTTTATCATTTCTCTGATATACTTAGTTTCAGAAATAAAAATTCCTTGGTTTCTTTGATGTATCTAAAGACCTAGAAAGAAGGATAGTTCTCCGAGTAATGACATTTCAAATTCATTATGCATATCCTTTGCAAATTTCTGGCTTAACTTGTCATCATTGCTTCCAAAAATCATATCATCAACATAAAATTCAATTAATAAAATACTATCTTGAGTTACCTTGATGTAGATGTTATTCTATGCACTTCCCTTTTTGAACCCTATCTGTTGTAGATAGTTATCCAGACTAGAGTCCCATGCAGGGATGATTTTAAGGATGGAAATTTATTTTAAAATGTAGAAACCTTGGCGAATCTTACTTATCCTTCATATGCCAACTATAAATGTTTGGCGATATTTTTGTAAAAATATTCAAATTTCTAAGGATTATATATAGTTTTTATAAATTTTTGGTGATTTTTAAGGTAAAATAATTTTATCCTATAGAATTTGAGCGAATCATTTTTAAAATAACGAATCTCGTTTTTGGAAAAACCATGGAAAATTAGCCCATGAGCAAAATTTAGCCCCTAAAATCATCCATGGTCCCATGCTCTAGGAGCTTGTTTTAGACCACACAAGGCCTTCTTCAATTTACACACATAATATGTGTTCTATGACAACTAAAATCCTTCTGGTTGTTTAATGTATACTTCTTCTTCAAGTTCCCCATTCAGAAAAGATGATTTCACATCCATTTGATACACTTTAATATTCTTGGAGAATGCATAAGATAGGAGCAATCCAATTGCCTCCATTCTTGAAACTTGAGAAAATGTCTCTTCAATGTTGATTCCCTCAACCTGTTTGTATCCTTTACATACCAATCTATCTTTGTTCCTTCTAACATGTCCATCTTCATTCAATTTACTTCTGAATACCCACTTTGTGCCAATCACATTCTTATTCTTTGGTCTTGGAACCAATTCCCAAGTGTCATTCTTCTTTATTTGATCCAATTCTTCATCCATGGCCTTATTCCAAAATTTACCCTTGTTGGCCTCTTCAAAACTCTTTGATTCAATTGTATATGATAGTGCTAGGTGCATTTGTTCTGGTGAAATGATTCTTCTTCTAGTCTGAATTCCTAGATCTTTGTTTTTGATAATATGGTCTGAAGGATGATTCTTTTGTAATCGTTTTCTAGGTGTGTTTGGAGGCAATTGATGAACTTGGTCTTCTACTTCTATCTGATCCTCTTCATCTTCCCCTTCTATTTCTTCTTCAACTTCTTCGTCTTCCTCGTAAATATGTTCCATTGATTCATTTTCTTCTTACTTTAATTCTCATCCACCTGTTTCATGAATTGTTACATTAATTCTTTCCACAACTTTGTTCAACCTCATATTGTAACACTTGTATGATTTCCTTGTACTTGAGTAACCAACAAGTACTCATTTTTCCACACGAGATTAAAACTTTCCCATTCTTCCATCTTCTCTTTTGATGTGATATTTGCTTCCAAATAATCTGAAGTGATTTACATCTGTTGGTCTTCCTTTCCATATCTCGTAGGGAGTCCTATCAGTGGTGTTTCTGAGCATTACTATGTTTTGAATGTGAACCTTTGTATGCAGTGCATGTGTCCAAAATATATCTTTCTATTTGGAATCCATTAACATTGTTTGATCCATTTCCTATATTGTCATGTTCATTTTTTCAACAACTCCATTTTGTTGAGGTGTCCTAGCAACATATAATTGTCTTTTTATTCCATGCTTGATGCATTATTTCATAAATTACTTTGAAGTGAACTCTCCTCCATTATTAGATCTAAAACATTTGATTTTTGAATCGATTTCATTTTCAATCATTTCCTTGTAGACCTTGAAGTTTTCAAAATATTCTGACTTATTCTTCAGAAAACAAATTACAGTCATTCTTGTATAATTATAAACTAATGGCATAAAGTATTTCTCACCTTTTAAACCCTTTGTTGTAGTTGGTAGAACTAGATCAGTATGCACAATTTCCAGTGGTCTTGTCATTGAATATTCTTTTGATTTAAACCTGGTTTTTGTTTGCTTTCCTTGTTGACAATGCTTGCATAAAGTGTTGGTTGGTTTTGTAATATGGGGCATTTTTCTATCTGCCTCCTTTTTGTTGACTTTGACAAGGTTATGAAAGTGTATGTGACCCATTCTTTTGTTTCATAGCCAACTTGCATCTTACTATCCTAGAAAACACTTTTCATTTCCAATTTCACTTAGTACATATATGTTGCTTGAAGTTCTTGCAGCTGTTCCAAACAATTTTCTTGAACCTTCTTTTCTTATTTTTCATTTTTGTGAATCGAAAGTAACTTTATGACCTTGGTAACACATTTGAATCACACTTATAATATTATGTTTCATATCTTCTACTAGCAGAAAATGTTCTTCCTTGGTATTCTTGTTTCCAATTCTAACTGTGTCTTTTCTAATGATTTTAGCCGAATCATCATTTTTTATGGAGATTGATCCATCTCTTTCCTTTATTAATGTAAGAAACTTGTATTTATCACATGTCACGTGTTTTGAACAACTATTGTCAACATACTAAACATGTTTATTCAGCTTATCTTGTAGAGAAAGTGTGCATTTTTCATTGCCATATTGATTCTTCTTTCTTATCCATGTTCTCTTCTAAGGTTCCAATCTGTGATTGTTGTTGTTTTGTTGTGGTTCTCTAGGAGGAACTATAATTATTCAATATTTGGCCATGTTTCCAAAGTTGTTACACTTGCAACATTCCACTTCAATGCTCAATGATTCAAACATGTTGAAACTTCTTCTATATGTTTCACCGGGGCTTCTTGGATAACCCTTTTATGTATGCCTTTCAAATTTGTTTATTCTCTTGTTGTTAGCTCTTAAATTCATATCTTTATATCCAAAATTATTACATGCATAACATAAACCAAAAAATATAGTTTGATACCTAGGAGTTGAGTATATTCTGAAAGGAGTTCCTCTTCTGAATCCTTCTTCTTCTTGAGGCCTATCTGTCGGTCATTGATTCTGAAATATGAATATTATCGGTGGAGGAGTGTCCTAGTAATATTCTTTTTAGGTCTTCATATTCCCTTTGATTGTTTCTGCAGAGATTTTTTGATATGTTTCTTATTCTTTTGTTTTGGAGTCTGATCCATTTTCTATTTGATTTTATCCAAGTTCAGACTTGCCATGATGAGGCTTTTGACTACTGATAATGTCATCCAAAACTTTTGAGTTGTTCTGCATATTTTTCTTTTGAAGATCCTTTCTTAATGTGACAATATCTACTTCCAAATTTCCAATGATCCTATCTCTTTCTTGTAGATATTCTTTGAGTGCTTCGTCAATTATTTTATCTTCTTCTATTTTAACCTTCAAAATTGTGATCATTTGTTCTAGTTCCTGAGTGTCTCATTTCTTGTCTATTTCTTCTTGTATATATATTTTTTCTTCTTCTCTCTTCTAATAACTTATATGGAACAAAAAAATTATTCTCGGTAGTCAACTTCTACCTCTTCATATTCTTCTTTAGCCTTTTCATATTCTTCTTTGGTGTCTTCTTTGTCAGAGTCTTCTTCTGCCATGAATAGAAATTTTTCTGTCTCACTGTCACTAACTTCATATTCATCTGATGATGAGATGTCTTCTTTGGTGCATAAGATTTTCTTGAAAAATTTATTTGTGGTTCTTTCTCCTTTATATGTTTGTTTTCTATTTGAGTAGTCTTAATCATTCCTCTTATTTTTATTATGAGGACATTTTTTAGAAAAATGACCAACACCATCACAATTAAAACAAATCAAAGGAAACTTACATCTATATCTGTCATTGGTTCCCTTGTTCAATCTTTTGACAAAGTTTGTCACTTCTTCATCATCTTTTGAGATGTCACTATTGCTTCTATGTTCTTTTTCCTTTTTCTTTCCGTTTTTCTTTGACCTTTTTGATGATTTGAAATATGCTTCTTTTATATCTGGATTTTCCTATCTAGTTCTCATTTCATATGTTGTGAATATTCCATGTAGTTTGTCCATGCTTATTGAGTCTAGATGTGCTCTTTATTCTAGTGTTAATATCTTAGGGTCAAATCTCATAGGAATAGATATTAGTACCTTTTGAACAATTAAATATTCTTTGATTTCTTCTCCCAATCCTATGATTGCATTTATTGTTTCAACGACTCATAAGAATAATCTGCAATATTCTCATCTTCCTTCATCTTTAGTTGTTCAAATTGACCTCTGTAAGTTTGAATCTTTACTACTTTGACTTTTGAACCTCCTTCATAAATATTTTGAGGTTTGTCCAAAATATCTTTAGCAAATTTACAATGTATAAATTTGGGGTATATTGATTCACCAATACCATTCAAAAGTGAATTTGTGGCTTTGGAATTATTTTGACTGAGTTTTATTTCTCTTTCACTTGTTGACAAAACTGTTGGTTCTTTGTATCCATCTAATATAGATTGTCAAATTTCAAATCCCTATGCCTGTATATATGTTTTCATCCTTCTGCTCCAAAATGCATACTTTTGTCCATCAAACTGTGGTATTCCATTTTTATACATGTTTCTCTCCATGATATACCTTTCAGTGGTTAAATTGATTTCTCAAGGAATCTGCTCTGATACCAATTGTTAGATTATTGAGAGGAGGGGTGAATCAGTAATAGAGAAATTTAATTCTTTTTCACCTTATAATGCAAGTGTTATAACAATGTAGCATTATCATCCAATAATTCAATAGTAAATAAACAATGAAAAAATGAGCAATCATACACATACACAGTACAACAGTGTGTTTACTTGGAAACCCAAAGTGGGAGAAAACCACATAATGATTTTTCTTATATGTCTTGAAACATTCATTGGAAGAGCCAAATTCCTTTTTTATCTGGTTGCAACTGGAAGGAGGCTCCAACCCCGAGTTTCTCAGGCTACAACTTGAGGGAAGATCCAACTCCCCAATTCGTTGCCTACAACTAGAAGGAGGCTACAACCCCCTATGTTCTCCAGATACAACTGGAAGGTCGATACAACCACCTATCCTTGCCCCGTCCAACCACCATGAAATATAAGTAAAATAATGGAACCACTATCACACTATCACTGTGAGATATACCACTGTACAATTGTGCCAACCTGTACCACTGAACAACAACTGACCTGTAATACTACCCTGCAATCAACCTGTACTTGAGCTGAACATGTATCAACCAAAATAAAACAGATACATGACCTGTAGTTCTGCAACATGTGTATGTATGTGCCCTATATTTTATGCAGCCCATGTATGTATGTGACCAAATTGTTATGAAACCTGCATATTCCTTCTGAAAATAAGGGTTTTCTTTATTATGAAAACTTCTGACCCTCTTTAACTTCTTTCACATAGATATGTAACTTGTCACTATGTCCAGACTGTATATGTACCCTGTGCATGCATCCTCATACATGACCTTTACCCAAAAAACTCTATATCTCTCTCTAGTAATGTGCCATAAGTGTGTGTAATCATGAACAAGTATAATATTCCTCACATGATCTAGAATTCAAACCCTTTCTGATATTCATCCTCTCCATACATCAACCAATACAAGCTCTCAACCATGTACCACAAAAACCCTTATCCATATGCCAAGAAATACAAGATGTTCCTCAACTGTAACAAGAAGTATCAATGATAAATACACCAACATCGTATTTATGTATATATGACTTATACATAAGATCCCATGCAACTACTAGTCTCTCTAGGGAGAGTTCTCAAATCTCCATAACCATTTCTCATGCATACATAAAAATACAACTATTCGTAGAAGTAAGACATACCTTTTGAACCAATGGATAGATCTGATGTATCTGAGCATTGTAGACCTTCCTGGGAGCTTGATTTCAGAATCTAGAGCCTATGTACATCATATTCTCAAGTTTCCATGGATTTATTCACATGTATGCACCCTAATAAATTACCAACATACGTACATACGCACCCTAATACATAGTGATCCCACGTACGCCTCATAAATTAGGGTCTTTTATTATTCGTTGTAATTCCGAAAGTTTTGTCATCAACCCTTCATACTACCTCATACTTTCACAACTTTAGATGTATCAATGAGTACTTGCAATAAGACTTACACAACAAAAGATATTCAATATGTTCAAGTGTAATTAAATGAGAGAGTCTTGCCTCTTATTTATACTTTCATGTAGCATCCCACTTTCCTTATTTTAGGGAGTCTCCATTAACTTTATTATTTAAATAATTTCTTTTGCAAACACTTTGACTGTTTGGGGCTTCTAGATGACTCATGAGGGTTCTCCAACTTCACATGGCCATAAATATCTAACTGTTATGAGTTATGTGATGTTCTACATACCACTGGAAATGACATGACATGTACTATCCATCTAGAATAGTTTTACCTATAAATATCTCAAAATTCATACCATTATCCATAAAACAAACTTGGGTCCATTACCCAAATAATTTTTCTACCAGAATTCACTATCATACTTTATTCAAGGGTTGAAATAAATGACAACCAATCCAATTCATCAACATTTTTTACCATTGATATGCATACTAGTGGCTTCACTGAAAAGGTATAGTATACTCTTTAAATTATTTGCATGTCTCCTCTGTCCACTATAGAAAATTAACACATCATGCACAAATAGTAGATGTGAGAGTCTAAGGGTTTGCAAGAAAGAGACCCCTTGAAAATCCCCTCTGCATGTTTCTTCCATTAAATCCCAAATGAGCCCTTTTGCTACCATTAGAAAAAGTAAGGGGGAGAGAAGACAAAATTTCTGAATTCCTCTCTCTTCTTTGAAAAAGGGTGAGGATGCACCATTTACGTGTACTGCAAAGGAAAATGACATAATACAGTTCATAATCCATTTTATAAAAGGAAGAGTAAAGCCTAAATGAGTTAACAACATCCTTATTTTAAGTTTTAAACCTGTGAAGTAAAGCAATGCATATAAATTCTTAAGAAAAACATAATTTAATCAATGGCTCATTCACATAGTACACAAAGATTTATACCGAAAACCCTCAACCGGGAAAACCTTTCTTATATTCATTATATCCAATTTCACCATTCACCATACAATATATATACAATGTTTTTAGGTATTCCATAGATACCAAAACCGTAATCCGTTATTCTAGGATTGATTTACAAAACCGCTAAAAATAACAAAAACGGGCCAAAAAAATAAAATCGAGGTGCTACCTTGAACCTCGTCAGCCCCGGCCACTACTCGTTGCTGAATATTGCATGTAACCAGGGGGGGGAATACCTACCCCCCCTGGGACCCCCCTAGGAAATCACCCAACACACATGACACAAAGAGTGCTACTAGAGGGATTGCCAAACGCAGTTGTCATATCTGACGCACCCACACACACACATGCAAAGAATATAACACATACCCAACATTCTCCCACTTGTTGTTTTCTTTGCATACAGGGGTCCAGGGGATTATATATTCAACAATCCAAGGTAGCAATGCCCATTGTTACTCTACACCAAGAGAACTTTTCTATGCTCATATACTTTGTTAATGAATCTGCAACATTCTTCAAAGTGTCAACCTTTTCCAGCAACACCTTCTTTTCCTCAACCATGTCTCTCACAAAGTGATATTGAACATCAATATGCTTTGTCTTTGAATGAT
>SNQJ01S0052583.1:54307-67579 GCA_010110895.2 Picea sitchensis | reverse complement strand
ATCCAACTACCTGCATTACATATAGTATGGATGTTGTCACATATAGTAAGTTGTTAATCATCGACCTGTATTGCCTCTGGTCTGTATACTTTGAATCGTCATCTTTTCTCAACTTGTAACTGATTTGCATATGAGTGGTAATTGGTTTGCAATATTCCATTCCAAACCTCTTTATCATTTCTCTAATATACTTAGTTTCAGAAATAAAAATTCCTTGGTTTCTTTGACGTATCTAAAGACCCAGAAAGAAGGATAGTTCTCTGAGTAATGACATTTCAAATTCATTATGCATATCCTTTGCAAATTTCTGGCTTAAATTGTCATCATTACTTCCAAAAATCATATCATCAACATAAAATTCAATTAATAAAATACTATCTTGAGTTACCTTGATGTAGATGTTATTCTATGCACTTCCCTTTTTGAACCCTATCTGTTGTAGATATTTATCCAAACTAGAGTCCCATGCAGGGATGATTTTAAGGATGGAAATTTATTTAAAAATGTAGAAACCTTGGCGAATCTTACGTATCCTTCATATGCCAACTATAAATGTTTGGCGATATTTTTGTAAAAATATTCATATTTCTAAGGATTATATATAGTTTTTATAAATTTTTGGTGATTTTTAAGGTAAAATAATTTTATCCTATAGAATTTAAGCGAATCATTTTTAAAATAACGAATCTCGTTTTTGGAAAAACCATGGAAAATTAGCCCATGAGCAAAATTTAGCCCCTAAAATCATCCATGGTCCCATGCTCTAGGAGCTTGTTTTAGACCACACAAGGCCTTCTTCAATTTACACACATAATATGTGTTCTATGACAACTGAAATCCTTCTGGTTTTTTAATGTATACTTCTTCTTCAAGTTCCCCATTCTAGAAAATATGATTTCACATCTATTTGATACACTTTAATATTCTTGGAGCATGCATAAGATAGGAGAAATCCAATTGCCTCCATTCTTGAAACTTGAGCAAATGTCTCTTCAATGTTGATTCCTTCAACTTGTTTGTATCCTTTACATACCAATCTATCTTTGTTCCTTCTAACATGTCCATCTTCATTCAATTTAGTTCTGAATACCCACTTTGTCCCAATCACATTCTTATTCTTTGGTCTTGGAACTAATTCCCAAGTGTCATTCTTCTTTATTTGATCCAATTCTTCATCCATGGCCTGATTCCAAAATTTACCCTTGTTGGCTTCTTCAAAACTCTTTGATTCAATTGTATATGATAGTGCTAGGTGCATTTGTTCTGGTGAAATGATTCTTCTTCTAGTCTGAATTACTAGATCTTTGTTTTTGATAATATGGTTTGAAGGATGATTCTTTTGTAATCGTTTTCTAGGTGTGTTTGGAGGCAATTGATGAACTTGGTCTTCTACTTCTATCTGATCCTCTTCATCTTCCCCTTCTACTTCTTCTTCAACTTCTTCGTCTTCCTCGTAAATATGTTCCATTGATTCATTTTCTTCTTACTTTAATTCTCATCCACCTGTTTCATGAATTGTTACATTGATTCTTTCCACAACTTTGTTCAACTTCATATCGTAACACTTGTATGCTTTCCTTGTACTTGAGTAACCAACAAGTACTCATTTTTCCACACGAGATTAAAACTTTCCCATTCTTCCATCTTCTCTTTTGATGTAATATTTGCTTCCAAATAATCTGAAGTGATTTACATCTGTTGGTCTTCCTTTCCAGATCTCGTAGGGAGTCCTATCAGTGGTGTTTCTGAGCATTACTATGTTTTGAATATGAACCTTTGTATGCAGTGCATGTGTCCAAAAGATATCTTTCTATTTGGAATCCATTAACATTGTTCGATCCATTTCCTATACTGTCATGTTCATTTTTTCAACAACTCCATTTTGTTGAGGTGTCCTAGCAACATATAATTGTCTTTTTATTCCATGCTTGATGCATTATTTCATAAATTACTTTGAAGTGAACTCTCCTCCATTATTAGATCTCAAACATTTGATTTTTGAATCAATTTCATTTTCAATCATTTCCTTGTAGACCTTGAAGTTTTCAAAATATTCTGACTTATTCTTCAGAAAACAAATTACAGTCATTCTTGTATAATCATAAACTAATGGCATAAAGTATTTCTCACCTTTTAAACCCTTTGTTGTAGTTGGTACAACTAGATCAGTATGCACAATTTCCAGTGGTCTTGTCATTGAATATTCTTTTGATTTAAACCTGGTTTTTGTTTTCTTTCCTTGTTGACAATGCTTGCATAAAGTGTTGGTTGGTTTTGTAATATGGGGCATTTTTCTATCTGCCTCCTTTTTGTTGACTTTGACAAGGTTATGAAAGTGTATGTGACCCATTCTTTTGTTTCATAGCCAACTTGCATCTTACTATCCTAGAAAACACTTTTCTTTTCCAATTTCACTTAGTACATATATGTTGCTTGAAGTTCTTGCAGCTATTCCAAACAATTTTCTTGAACCTTCTTTTCTTATTTTTCATTTTTGTGAATCGAAAGTAACTTTATGACCTTGGTCACACATTTGACTCACACTTATAATATTATGTTTCATATCTTCTACTAGCAGAAAATGTTCTTCCTTGGTATTCTTGTTTCCAATTCTAACTGTGTCTTTTCCAATGATTTTAGTCGAATCATCATTTTTTATGGAGATTGATCCATCTCTTTCCTTTCTTAATGTAAGAAACTTGTCTTTATCACATGTCACATGTTTTGAACAACTATTGTCAACATACTAAACACATTTCTTTAGCTTATCTTGTAGAGAAAGTGTGCATTCTTCATTACCATATTGATTCTTCTTTCTTATCCATGTTCTCTTCTGAGGTTCCAGTCTGTGATTGTAGTTGTTTTGTTGTGGTTCTCTAGGAGTAACTATAATTATTCAATATTTGTCCATGTGTCCAAAGTTGTTACACTTGCAACATTCCACTTCAATGCTCAATGATTCAAACATGTTGAAACTTCTTCTATATGTTTCACCGGGGCTTCTTGGATAACCCTTTTATGTATGCCTTTCAAAGTTGTTTATTCTCTTGTTGTTAGATCTTAAATTCATATCTTTATATCCAAAATTATTACATGCATAACATAAACCAAAAAATATAGTTTGATACCTAGGAGTTGAGTATATTCTGAAAGGAGTTCCTCTTCTAAATCCTTCTTCTTCTTGAGGCCTATCTGTTGGTCATTGATTCTGAAATATGAATATTATCGATGGAGGAGTGTCATAGTAATATTCTTTTTAGGTCTTCATATCCCCTTTGATTGTTTCTACAAATATTTTTTGATATGTTTCTTGTTCTTTTGTTTTGGAGTCTGATCCATTTTCTATCTGATTTTATCCAAGTTCGGACTTGCCATGATGAGGCTTTTGACTACTGATAATGTCATCCAAAACTTTTGAGTTGTTCTACATATTTTTCTTTTGAAGATCCTTTCTTAATGTTACAATATCTACTTCCAAATTTCCAATGATCCTATCTCTTTCTTGTAGCTATTCTTTGAGTGCTTCGTCAATTATTTTATCTTATTCTATTTTAACCTTCAAAATTGTGATCATTTGTTCTAGTTCCTGAGTGTCTTATTTCTTGTCTATTTCTTCTTGTATATATATTTTTTCTTCTTCTCTCTTCTAATAACTTATATGGAACAAAAAAATTCTTCTCGGTAGTCATATTCTACCTCTTCATATTCTTCTTTAGCCTTTTCATATTCTTCTTTGGTGTCTTCTTTGTCAGAGTCTTCTTCTGCCATGAATAGAACTTTTTCTATCTCACTGTCACTAACTTCATATTCATCTGATGATGAGATGTCTTCTTTGGTGCATAAGATTTTCTTGAAAATTTTATTTGTGGTTCTTTTTCCTTTATATGTTTGTTTTCTATTTGAGTAGTCTTAATCATTCCTCTTATTTTTATTATGAAGACATTTTTTAGAAAAATGACCAACACCATCACAATTAAAACAAATCAAAGGAAACTTACATCTATATCTGTCGTTGGTTCCCTTGTTCAATCTTTTGACAAAGTTTGTCACTTCTTCATCATCTTTTAAGATGTCACTATTTCTTCTATGTTATTTTTCCTTTTTCTTTCCCTTTTTCTTTGACCTTTTTGATGATTTGAAATATGCTTCTTTTATATCTGGATTTTCCTATCTAGTTCTCATTTCATATGCTGTGAATATTCCATGTAGTTTGTCCATGTTTATTGAGTCTAGATGTGCTCTTTATTCTAGTGTTAATATCTTAGGGTCAAATCTCATAGGAATAGATATTAGTACCTTTTGAACAATTAAATATTCTTTGATTTCTTCTCCCAATCCTATGATTGCATTTATTGTTTCAACGACTCATAAGAATAATCTGCAATATTCTCATCTTTCTTCATCTTTAGTTGTTCAAATTGACCTCTGTAAGTTTGAAGCTTTACTACTTTGACTTTTGAACCTCCTTCATAAATATTTTGATGTTTGTCCAAAATATCTTTAGCAAATTTACAATGTATAAATTTGGGGTATATTGATTCACCAAGACCATTCAAAAGTGAATTTGTGGCTTTGGAATTATTTTGACCGAGTTTTATTTCTCTTTCACTTGTTGACAAAACTGTTGGTTCTTTGTATCCATCTAATATAGATTGGCAAATTTCAAATCCCTATGCCTGTATATATGTTTTCATCCTTCTGCTCCAAAATGCATACTTTTGTCCATCAAACTGTGGTATTCCATTTTTATACATGTTGCTCTCCATGATATACCTTTCAGTGGTTAAATTGATTTCTGAAGGAATCTGCTCTGATACCAATTGTTAGATTACTGAGAGGAGGGGTGAATCAGTAATAGAGAAATTTAATCCTTTTTCACCATATAATGCAAGTGTTATAACAATGTAGCATTATCATCCAATAATTCAATAGTAAATAAACAATGAAAAAATGAGCAATCATACACATACATAGTACAACAGTGTGTTTACTTGGAAACCCAAAGCGGGAAAAAACCACATAATGATTTTTCTTATATGTCTTGAAACATTCATTGGAAGAACCAAATTCCTTTTTTATCTGGCTGCAACTGGAAGGAGGCTCCAACCCCGAGTTTCTCAGGCTACAACATGAGGGAAGATCCAAATCCCCAATTCTCTGCCTACAACTAGAAGGAGGCTACAACCCCCTATGTTCTCCACTCACAACTGGAAGGTTGCTACAACCACCTGTCGTTTCCCCATCCAACCACCATGAAATATAAGTAAAATAATGGAACCACTATCACACTATCACTGTGAGATATACCACTATACAACTGTGCCAACCTGTACCACTGAAAAACAACTGACCTGTACTACTGCCCTGCAATCAACCTGTACTTGAACTGAACATGTATCAGCCAAAATAAAACAGATACATGACCTGTAGTTCTGCAACATGTGTATGTATGTGCCCTATATTTTATGCAGCCCATGTATGTATGTGACCAAATTGTTATGAAACCTGCATATTCCTTCTGAAAATAAGGGTTTTCTTTATTATGAAAACTTCTGACCCTATTTAACTTCTTTCACATAGATATGTAACTTTTCACTATGTCTAGACTGTATATGTACCCTGTGCATGCATCCTCATACATGAACTTTACCCAAAAAACTCTATATCTCTCTCTAGTAATGTGCCATAAGTGCGTGTAATCATGAACAAGTATAATATTCCTCACATGATCTAGAATTCAAACCCTTTCTGATATTCATCCTCTCCATACATCAACCAATACAAGCTCTCAACCAAGTACCACAAAAACCCTTATCCATATGCCAAGAAATACAAGATGTTCCTCAACTGTAACAAGAAGTATCAATGATAAATACACCAACATCGTATTTATGTATATATGACTTATACATAAGATCCCATGCAACTACTAGTCTCTCTAGGGAGAGTTCTCAAATCTCCATAACCATTTCTCATGCATACATAAAAATACAACTATTCGTAGAAGTAAGACATACCTTTTGAACCAATGGATAGATCTGATGTATCTGAGCATTGTAGACCTTCCTGGGAGCTTGATTTCAGAATCTAGAGCCTATGTACATCATATTCTCAAGTTTCCATGGATTTATTCACATGTATGCACCCTAATAAATTACCAACATACGTACATACGCACCCTAATACATAGTGATCCCACGTACGCCTCATAAATTAGGGTCTTTTATTATTCGTTGTAATTCCGAAAGTTTTGTCATCAACCCTTCATACTACCTCATACTTTCACAACTTTAGATGTATCAATGAGTACTTGCAATAAGACTTACACAACAAAAGATATTCAATATGTTCAAGTGTAATTAAATGAGAGAGTCTTGCCTCTTATTTATACTTTCATGTAGCATCCCACTTTCCTTATTTTAGGGAGTCTCCATTAACTTTATTATTTAAATAATTTCTTTTGCAAACACTTTGACTGTTTGGGGCTTCTAGATGACTCATGAGGGTTCTCCAACTTCACATGGCCATAAATATCTAACTGTTATGAGTTATGTGATGTTCTACATACCACTGGAAATGACATGACATGTACTATCCATCTAGAATAGTTTTACCTATAAATATCTCAAAATTCATACCATTATCCATAAAACAAACTTGGGTCCATTACCCAAATAATTTTTCTACCAGAATTCACTATCATACTTTATTCAAGGGTTGAAATAAATGACAACCAATCCAATTCATCAACATTTTTTACCATTGATATGCATACTAGTGGCTTCACTGAAAAGGTATAGTATACTCTTTAAATTATTTGCATGTCTCCTCTGTCCACTATAGAAAATTAACACATCATGCACAAATAGTAGATGTGAGAGTCTAAGGGTTTGCAAGAAAGAGACCCCTTGAAAATCCCCTCTGCATGTTTCTTCCATTAAATCCCAAATGAGCCCTTTTGCTACCATTAGAAAAAGTAAGGGGGAGAGAAGACAAAATTTCTGAATTCCTCTCTCTTCTTTGAAAAAGGGTGAGGATGCACCATTTACGTGTACTGCAAAGGAAAATGACATAATACAGTTCATAATCCATTTTATAAAAGGAAGAGTAAAGCCTAAATGAGTTAACAACATCCTTATTTTAAGTTTTAAACCTGTGAAGTAAAGCAATGCATATAGATTCTTCAGAAAAACATAATTTAATCAATGGCTCATTCACATAGTACACAGAGATTTATACCGGAAACCCTCAACCGGGAAAACCTTTCTTATATTCATTATATCCAATTTCACCATTCACCATACAATATATATACAATGCTTTTAGGTATTCTGTAGATACCAAAACCCTAACCGTTATTCTGGGATTGATTTACAAAACTGCTAAAAATAACAAAAACGGGCCAAAAAAATAAAATCGAGGTGCTACCTTGAACCTCGTCATCCCCGGCCACTGCTCGTTGCTGAATATTGCATGTAACCAGGGGGGGGAATACCTACCCCCCCTGGGATCCCCCTAGGAAAGAACCTGACACACATGACACAAAGAGTGCTGCTAGAGGGATTGTCAAATGCAGTTGTCATATCTGACGCACCCACACACACACATGCAAAGAATATAACACATACCCAATATTCTCCCACTTGTTGTTTTCTTTGCATACAGGGGTCCAGGGGATTATATATTCAACAATACAAGGTAGCAATGCCCATTGTTACTCTACACCAAGAGAACTTTTCTATGCTCATAGACTTTGTTAATGAATCTGCAACATTCTTCAAAGTGTCAACCTTTTCCAACAACACCTTCTTTTCCTCAACCATGTCTCTCACAAAGTGATATTGAACATCAATATTATTTGTCTTTGAATGATAACATGGGTTCTTTACTAGGAATATTTCACTCTGATTGTCACAAAATAATCTCATTGCTTGTTGTACCAACCCAATACCTGAACACAATCTTTGTAACCATATTGCTTCCTTGCTTTCATGGGTGGTTGCCATGTATTCAGCTTCTATAGTTGAGAGTGCCACTATAGCTTGTATTTTTCTCATCCAAATGATTTCTCCTCCAAATAGGTTAAACACATACCCACTTGTAGATATTTTGTGATCCATATCTCCATCCCAGTCTGCATCAACAAATACATGTATGTCCAGCACCCTGTCCAATCCTGGTCTTCCTTGGTAGCACAATCCATAAATGGCAGTGCCATGAAGATACCTGAAGACCCTGTTTACTGTTGTCCAATGATCATTCCCTAGTTTTGACATATACCTGCTCAAAACTCCCACTGCATGTGAAATGACCAGTCTAGTACAGACCATTGCATACATCAAACTGCCAACTGCGTTGGCATACGGAACATGGGACATGTCCTCTTCTTCTTCTTGTGTCTTGGGACATTAATCTAAAGATAAATTTAAACCTATAGGAATAGGAAGCTTGACGAGTTTACTTCCATGCATATTAAACCTATGCAATATCGTCTCAACACATTTTCTTTGATTCAACTAGAGTTTCTTGTTTGCACAATCTCTTTTAATCTCCATTCCCAGAATGAAGTTAGCAACACCGAGATCCTTCATGTCAAATTTGGAGGATAGTTGTTGTTACACATAAAAAATCCTCACTTTGATAGTGTCTCAAGTGTCATCATTACAAAGGTCACAAGTGTCGTACTTTGCTCACAAGTGTCGCAAGTGTCAAAGAAAGCATGCTTCCATGATGCCTATGTCATGCCTATAATGACACGAGAAGGACACTTGAAACACCTCAAACATTTGATTTGGAAGAGGAGAAATGAGTCAGCAGGATTATAAACCTTTTACCATTTGAAAGCACCCAAAAAACTGAGTTTTGGAGGAGAGCACTCCCCTATACCTCTTCTGGGAGCGTTGGTGCTCCCCCTTACACTATCTGGGAGTGTTATAAAGATCATTTGGCCCTTTTGAGGGAGCGTTGGTGTCTTTAGGAGTGCTAGCACCCCTCTTGAGCTTACTAGGGAGTTTTATAGCACCCTGATGCCCCTTTTGGGTGAGCGTTGTCTAATCTGGGCAGTAGTTGATCTGTTGAGGAGAATAAGGGGAGGATATTTCAAGTTTGGAAGGCAGTTGCATTTGAATTCCTAGTTCAATAATAATATTAGGAGAAGATCCATGATCTAAGGAGGGAATACCTAAACCTACCCTAAAGATACCTTAAGAGGTTAAGCCTCTCTAAACCTATATAAACAGGCTCTATGATGGTGGAAAAGGGGGAAGAATTGCAAGCATGAAACCTATGATCTCATAGGAAACACATAGTGAACTAGAGGAGAGTAATCAGTGAAGCTTCTATCATCCAGGTCATGGATCCTTTGAGCAAGGGGTAGACAAGGAGCACATGAAGAAACTGCAGCAATTCATCTATGGCTGTAAGCAATGTTTTTTCCTCATTAATATAATTTGCTTGCCATGTTTCTTTCTAATTCATGTTCAATCTCACATGAATTTGTCTCTTTAGTAGATAGACCTATTTCGGACTAAGCTTGATAGAGTAGGAAGTGTTCGTGCTTTGTTTGTCTATAGGCCTTATCGAGGAGCGAAAGATTAGAGCTCAACTCAGAGCGTGCAAGGACAAACACTAGTAAAAGGTACTTCTCTTTTCCTTCCTTCTCACACACTAGTCCACCTAGATCTAAAGTAAGTCAGTGACCATGATAAGCACTTTCTATCTTAGAGTTAAGAGTCTAGCTCTTTGAGGAGATCTACTTGTCCGCAGGGAGATTTTCCTTCAATAGATCTGTTACACATAAAAAATACTCACTTTGATAGTGTCACAAGTGTCGTCATTACAAAGGTCACAAGTGTCGAACTTTGCTCACAAGTGTCGCAAGTGTCAAAGAAAGCATGCTTCCATGATGCCTATGTTGTTCCTATAACGACATGAGAAGGACACTTGAAACACCTCAAACATTTGATCTGGAAGAGGAGAAATGAGTCAATAGGCTTATAAAACTTTTTCCATCTGAAAGCACCCAAAAAACTGAGTTTTGGAGGAGAGTGCTCCCCTGTACCTCTTTTGGGAGCGTTGGTGCTCCACCTTACACTGTCTGGGAGAATTATAAAGATCCTCTTGCCCTTTTGAGGGAGAACTAGTGTCTTTAGGAGCATTGGCGCCTCCCTTAACCCTACTGGGGAGCGCTACAGTGCTCTGATGGCCCTTTTGAGGGAGCGCTACCTATTCTGGGCAGTAGTTAAGTTGTTGAGATGAATGGGGGAAGGATCCTTTCATTCTTGGAAGGAAGTTAGATTCGAATCCCTTGTCCAGCCATGTTCTTAAGGAAGATCCTCAACTTGAGGAGGCAAATTCTCAACTTCCCCAAGGATATCTCAAGTGGTTAAAGCCTCTCCAAGGCTATATAAGCAAGCTTTCTCATGGTGAAAGAGGACTGGAAAGGAGAATCACACCGAACTTATGATCTCATAAGTGGTGTTGGAACAAAAATATTTTGGAAGAAAGAGACCTATGATCTCATAGGGAGCAATCAGTGAAGTTGTCATCATTTGGATTGTGGATCTTTTGAGCAAGGATTAGACACGGAGGACATGATGAAACTGCTGCAATTCATCTACGACTGTAAGCAATGTTTTGTCCTCATTAATATAATTTGCTTGGCCTGTTTCTTTCTAATTCATGTTCAATCTCACATGAATTTGTCTCTTTAGTAGATAGACCTATTTTAGACTAATATTGATAGAGTAGGAAGTAGTCGTACTTTGTTTGTCTGCAGGGCTTATCGAGGAGCGAAAGATTGGAGCTTAACTCAGAGCGTACAGGGAAAAACATCGGTAAAAGCTACTTCTTTTCTCCTTCCTCCTCACACATTAGTTTGTATATATCTAAAAGGAAGTCAATGACCATGATAAGCACTTTTTGTCTTAGAGTTAAGCTTCTATCTCTTTGAGGCGATCTACCTATCCGCAGAGAGATTTTCCTTCAACAGAAACTTGCGACTTCGCTCAGGAAGCCTTGAATTGAAACTTTTGGTTTTGATTTTTCCTCATAGGCCTTGTATTACCTTTTTTTTTCTTATACCTTGTTCACCCCTTTATATCTGATTGCATTTGTTGATTGACTCTTCACTCCATCACACTCAGCTTGATTGCAAAAATTCCATTAAAATTTTTGGTTTTTTGGACTTTTTTCTAAGCTTTAGGACTCCAACGCTCCCCTGCCTTGTTAGCAGAGTGCCAATGCTCCCTTAAGATACTGGACATAGCTTTATAACGCTCTGGTGGCCCTTATACCAGAGCGCCATCCCCTTTTTTCCCAAAATCTCTTCAAAAATTGCAATTTTTTAAGGTCCAGACTCTGTTTGTTCACTTGTTGAGATGCTTTGTGATTCAATGATGCTTCCTTTGACCTTTGACATGCTTCCTCCTGAGAAGTAAACACCTTATTGTTCATATTTTATGCCCCTCTTCATTATTTTTGAGTTTTTGTTGTTGAGGTCTTGAAATTGATCCCCTGCTTTCTTCTCTCCTATCGACTAAGTGGGAACTCTAGTGAAGGAAACTAGAAGTCTATGCCTCTTCTCATTTGGTTCTTTGAGGTCACCTTGTCCATCTCTTTCTCCTTAATTTTGCATTTTTGGTTTTATTTCTGTTGTTTGGTTGCAAAAGGGTGCGTTGTTTATGCGAAATCTGTGTTTTCTTGTTTGAATCTCCTTGATCTGAAAGGGTAGTTGGCAGGATAAATTTTGCATTGAATTGATTATCATTCGCATACAAATGAAAAAAGTACATCTTAGTGATTAGTTTGCATATTAGTTTGCATTTTTGAAATGTTGTAGCATCATATTGGATTTGATTGAGAACAAAATTGATTGAGGGCATTCCTTATCAAGTGTTTGATAGTGAAAACGACTCTTCCTCTTTCCCTTAAATAGATATTCATTGAAAAGAAATGATTGCTTATCATACTTCATGCATATTTTTGGGAATTGAGTCATCATTCCATCAGTTTCACTTTTGTACACCCTCTGAGTAAACAACAGCCATTAAAATCAACGCTTAACTAAAATCTATCATACTTTTTACATCTTTGTTAGCAAACCTACATTAGTTTAAGGTGCAGGGCTTTGGAATAGGTTGAAAGTATAACTTTCCAAATCTATCAAACAAACTTAGTATCTTGTGGTAGGGAGAGTTAAATCCAATTGTCGTATTGGCTTGTTGGGATCCCCCTCTCACACAGGGGTTACGCACGAGGTCGCATTTGGGTGAGTTATGGAGATTATCCCTCCATGGCCCAACTGTTTGTAGTGGTCGGATCGTATTTTGGGGATCACTGGAAGGTATACCCACGATTATGTGTGGGAGCCTTTCAAGTTGATTTCGGAGTTGTTATCCTACCCATACGTTTCGACTGGACTGTCGACTATACCTGCCTAGGGGTTGACTATGAGTTGGTGACCTTAGTAGCCACAATCTTTAGGGTCTCACACAAGGTGATGGTGAAGGGAAGTCTCACTGTACCTGGAACAGATGTTGGTCAAACTCACTCGGGCTCCTTGGAGGGTAAATCCACAATTATTGTGTGGAAGCTTGCACCAAGGTGTAAGTCCGTTAAGCAGGTCGCCAATGTAACTGATCCACCTTCTCTATCCCCGCCCCTTCCTATTTTGATATTGCAACGTTGGATTTCATCACCAACTAGTGGTTTCATCATAGGAAGGTTTGTTTGATTGATTGCTTCTTAGATTCATAGCATGTGTTGTTTGTTTTACTTAGTAGAACTTAGGTCGAATCAGTGTTAATGACATCGAATCCTGGGAGTACCAATGGAGGAACCCCTTCTCCCGGGGAACATTATACCTTTCCTTCATTTGGATACTTTGGTCCTCCATATGTTGCCACACTGAGTCTTCTAGGACTCACTATTGGATTACCAGTTTGGTTGTTCCCCACTCCGATGATCCTGAATCCTCCCAATGTTTCAGTTGCACCTAATACTTTGAATGTCAATACACCACCCACACATCAACCTCATGTCGAATTTTCTCCTTCTTCATCTATCATGTCTCCTTCCATTTCTCCTTCTTCTCCTAGTGAAAGATCTAAAGCAAGTATCCAGGTTGATCAGAAGAAGAAGAAACGAAAAGAGAAGAAGAAGAAGAACCCGAAAAGGACAAAGGCCCCAACAACATCAGATGTTGGCTCTAAGAAGCCAGTTACTGTTAATAGTACTGGGAGTGTTGATGAGGTCAACAAGATTAAAATGAAG
>SNQJ01S0052583.1:25768-48791 GCA_010110895.2 Picea sitchensis | reverse complement strand
CATAGTTCCTTGGCTGTAGATTCTCCCGAGACATTCAACAAAACTGAATCTTTCAGACAGAGTTGAATAGTACTCCTTTCTCTTCTGTCCAAGTTCTCCCAATCTTCCTTCGACATACCAGTAGGTGGTGTACTAGTAGTTTGTGTACTAGTAGCATGTGTGCTAGTAGATGGTGTACCAGTGGGATGTCTACCAGGATCCACAACGATCCATTGTTCTTTGTCTTCAATAAGGTACTCCATCTTGAGTTTCCATAGCTCAAAGTTTTTTCCATTGAACTTCTCTATCTTGATTCTATATGAGCTCACCATTCCTCTTTCTATACTTCAATCTCCACTGCAAAATCTCCCACTAAAACCAAATTTATCACAGACCCAAGATAAACTTGATCTATCAAGACCAAGCCAAACCTTCAACAACAAAGGTGTCCCTTTGAATCCAAACACGAGCCAAACATGAGCTCTGATACCACATGTAAGTTTTAAAACTGTGAAGTAAAGAAATGCATATAGATTCTTAAGAAAAACAAAATTTAATCAATGGCTCATTCACACAGTACACAGAGATTTATACTGAAAACCCTCAACTGAGAAAACCTTTCTTATATTCATTATATCCAATTTCACCATTCACCATACAATATATATACAATGTTTTTAGGTATTCCATAGATACCAAAAACCTAATCCCTTATTTCGGGATTAATTTACAAAAGCACTAAAAATAGAAAAAACCACCCAAAAAACAAATTTTGAGGCACTGCCCCGAACGCTACGCATAACCAAGGGGGGGCATACCTGCCACCCCTTGGGACTTCCATAGGAAGGTTCCCGATGCACACAACACAAATATAACTACTAGAGGGATCGTCAGATGCAGTTGTCATATCTGACGCACCCACACACACACATGCAAAGAATATAACACATACCCAACACTTATAAAAATCCAACTGACTCTATCCTAGGATATTGAGAGATCTATTTTGAGGATATCCCCTTTGATTTTTTGGGTCTTCATGGTGTGTAAGGCCTCCTAGGAAACACCAATTTCCTCATGAATATTCTTCCTTCTTGCTAGAAAGTTGAATTGTTTTGGTGATATGGATTTTTAGAGGACCACTTTTAGCCTGCGACTGGAAATGTTTTCTATCGCCTTATAGACGCGGTTGTAGAGAGAGATCGGTTTGAAGAATTCTATTTCATTGAGATCATAGTTCTTTAGGATGGGCAAAATGAAGGTAGAATTGAAAGGAAGATGTATAAACCCATTTTTCCTTGACTCTTCTACAACTTTGAGTAGATCCTTTCTTACTAGGTCAAAATATCCCACAAATAAATCCATGGAACACCAATCTAGTCTTAGGATTTTGTCTTGTTGAAAAATTAGCACCACTTCTTTGAGTTCTTATTCACAGACGTCATCCACTAAATACTTATTGTCTTCATCTTCCACAAATATATAATAGTTAAGGGCTAGATGAATGATGGAATCTAAGGTTAGTCACCTATCAACAGAAAAAAGAGTTTGGAAATGTTGGGATCCAAGTTGTGCCAGGTCCTTGAAAGAAGATAGTTGCTACCTTGTTGGATCCTTTAGTCCCTAAATTGTGCTTTCCATTTTTCTACATTTTTCATAATCTTGGAATAATTTTGTATTCTCATCCCCAGTTTGTATCCAAAGGGCCCTACTTTTTAGTCTCCATTCCTCTTCTCTTGATTCCAGGAGTTGTATCCTCTTTCTTTCTAGCATCAATAGAGCCTCTTTGTCTTCTAGAGATGAGAAACCTTCATATTCGAAGTCATAAATTGTTTGTAGTTCAGATTTAGTGGTAATTAGTTCCTTCTCTACCATCTTCTTTTTCTTTCTTTCCCATTCAATTGTGGCATGTTTGAGTTCTTATTATTTGCAAACTGAATAGTTTCCCTATCATATTGGTTTAAAGGGATCGATAACTCTTTTACTAGTTCGATAAATCCCTCCTCCTACCAAGTTGAATTAAATATAAAAGGGATTGCTGGTTTTCTTGAGTTTCCTACAACCTCCAATAAAATGGGAAAGTGGTTTGATTCTCCTTTCGCGCCCACCCATTTTCTGAGGAGAATAGGTTCCTCCACCAAATTGGTGGAAATTAATAAATGATCTAGCCTTTTAGAAATATGCTCATCCCCTTTCCTCGTATTTATCTAGGTTGGATACTTCCATTTTTCTTCTAAAGTAATTTTATTGAGCGTCTTCCTAGGATATTTGTCCCCATGATTGTTCAGGGCCCAAAGAGAAATATAAGTCCCCCCCGATTATGAGATTTCTTTCCTTTGTAAAATATTTGTCTATGAGGTTGTCCCAATACCATTTATAATATTGAGATTGGCCATAGATATTTAGAATCATGAAACTCATGTGAAGTTCCTCCACCCTGACTATCATTCCAAGTTCATAGAAAAAACCCCAAGAGTTTCCAGTTTAATGGATTTGGTCCTCCAACCCACCCGATCTCGCAGAAGCATCCAACCCAAAAATACTCCAACCTATGAATTTTTTTTCCAAAAAAGGGACCACTAGGTTTGCATCTCCTAGTGTCTCTTGAAGCATGATCATGTCTAGATGAGTTGACTCCACCAACCTGTGGAGGGTGGATTTACTTGAGGGGTTCTCCAGTTCCCTATAGTTGAAGGAGAGAAATTTCATTTTGAACCCCCTCCCAGGGTTGGAATTTCTTTAAGGGACCCTTTGATTGAATGTTTTCATCCTACTACCATGTCAATGGTTGCCCGAGACTAACATTTTTCTAGAAAGGATTTTCTCCCTCTCACCTTAATTAAAACTATGGGAGTAGTGTTTAAACCCAGGCCATCCAATTTTTGAGTTAACTCTCTAGAGGCATGAATAGATCCGTTTCTCAATTGGCATCAAACAATTTCCTCCTTGGAGATGTTTGAGGATTCTTGTGAGTGATCGGGTAAATGAGTAGAGGGGTGTATGAGTAAATAGGCCAACAATATTTGGGACAAAGGGGATTGGCATCAAACAATTTCCTCCTTGGAGATGTTTGAGGATTCTTGTGAGTGATCGGGTAAATGAGTAGAGGGGTGTATGAGTAAATAGGCCAACAATATTTGGGACAAAGGGGGCTCTAAGGATGAGGGAGTAAGAGGATGAGCTTCGAGGGAGAAAGGGATATTCTTCACGGGACCAAACAATTTTTTTCCTAGAAAAGACAAACACTAAAAGTAAAAACATAAGGATCAAGATAAAGAACTAGGAGGCGTATGAATATGAGCTTCAATACCATTCCATAGTAGATGTCCTATTGTTGATTCATTATTTGAAGTGGATTGCTTGTAGCTTGAACCCAATCTTGAAGCGATGGAAGTGACCCCATCTTGGTGCAATTGTTCCTCCCTGCCACCTTGGACTGATGCATCATGAGAAACCAATTCGATCTACCTAGATTTGAGGGACCAACACAAGAGGCAAACCCCTAGGACTGGGATCTTCGTTTACTATGATTTACACCTGGGGAATAATTCCTTCTGTGAATCATTCGAAGAGAACACTCTGAGGATCGATGACCATGTTTTTGGCATCAATGGAACTTGAAGGGTATGCCTTCAAAATATAGCCTCCACATAAGGACCTTGTTTCCCCAGGATAGTTGTAGATATTTAGAGCACCCTTTTATGAGAATTAGGGATACCAAAATCCTTTCCATCGACATCCTCCCAAAGGAGACAAAACACATGTCAATGTCAAAATAAGTGCCTAGGGTATTCCCAAATTTTCCAAAACATTCCAACATCCAACACTCTGGTGGAAACCCCAAGAGTCTAACCCAAACCATAATTTCGTCAATGTACTCATGAATTGCATCGAAAAAAGGAATCCATTTCTTCATAAGGAGAGGTGTCGAATCTATACACCAAGGAAATCTCAGAATATTTTCCACGTCCCCTACATTCTGAAATTTTAACATGAGCCAACCCTTCACAAGAAGATGAACCGAGAGTAACTCGTTCAGAGAGTCCACTCAATTGTTTTGGACCCAAGCCCTTAGGTGAGTGGTTCCCAAGCATGGGGAGTTTTTCTTTTTCCACCACAACCCTTTCATATAGATCCGGTACCTCTAGAAACATGATGTCGTTGCCCATGGCCAACTTATTTGGATGAGAACCACTTTCAATTTTTATTTTTTAACAACTAGATTCTCCCCTAAAACCTTCAGATGCTTATTCCTGGAGGACTCCCCCTTTCTCCCTATTGGAACTAATGAAATCTAATTAAACCCCTCTCATCCCTCCTCTAGAAAGGACAAGAATGAGATTCTGTAAAAAAAATTATGGATCCAAAGAAAAGAATTTACGAACTTCTGGGGGAGATGGAGAATGCTAGTGAGGGCAGAAAGAAGCTGACTGGAAGGGAAATATTTCAAAACAAGGGTCACCAAAACCAAAATCCTTTCCTTCACAAAGAAAGGGCCACTGTGTCCGTGGAAAATGGGTTTTGGGAAAAATAACATCAAAATGGGTCATATGCGAGAGGCCCGGATCCGACCCCCACTCACCAGAATTCGAAGCCTGACCTCTTGTGGATTTACTTTCCCAGGAATATTTTAGTGGATAGGATCTTGGGGTGGTTTCATTGGTATCCATACCTGAAGACAGACCATCGACGGGTGGGGACTGATGGAGAAGAGTAGCCCCACAAGCCAAATCTTGCGCCTGTGGCCTAGGCGAAAAAAAGGGAACAACACTTAGATATTCGACAGAAGGCGAAAAGGGATCTAGAACAGGAGAAAAAGAGTGTCCAACTAGAAAGATCCAGATCAATTTCTCATCTGAAGGATCCCCGTAGTAGTCTACAATATTTGTGTAATCGTCAAAAGCCCCCCGTTGGAATCCATCATTCCCGCTGGAGCAATTCTCTCCTAAATCGGAAAGCACTGAGTGGGCTCCAATGGTTAAGAACATGTGTTATTCCTGGGAGGTCACAAGTTCAAACCAAAGGATGTCTGCATTGGTCCCATAGACAAGGATGGAAGGGTGATGACCCCTGGATAGAGGTGTGGTGGTTCACTTTGTGGACTCTGGATGTCTCCGCCCCCACTCAGTCGTAAGTTATTGGTATCTATCTGGATGTTGGATATACTCTGGGAGGTTGTTGTTCCCATGGCTAAAAAAATTCCTCCTAAATCCAACCTATCTGACACACCAAAGTAACTCCCTATATACTATAGCCACGGGAAGAGAAAATCGCAGAAGGAAGAGATCCCAACACACACTACGGCTATGGTTTGCTTAGTGCGAGACGCCATCACCCCTATGAATATTCTATTCAGACCCATATAGATTGTATACTATTATTAATGGGAATGGTTTAATTACATTTGTATTAAGTTTTATAATATTAATTATCTTCTAAATTTTACATAATAGTACTTAATACATGATAGTAATTTTTTTTTAGGTTACATTATTTGAATTTATATTTTGGAAAACAAAATATTAGGAAAAATGATACCTATAAGAAAATATTAATTATTGGAATAGAAATTGAGAACTCCAACATTGACATGTGTGAGGGGAGTCATTTTAGACTTCGTAGGAAATCAAGACATCATGTATGCATGGGGAATCAATACTTGCATGAATAAAAAAGTGAAATCTTTTGTTGGTGTGAGGGGAGTCATTTTAGACTTTAGAATAAATCAATACATTATGTATGCATGGGAAATCGATACCAGAAATAATTAAGTGGAATATTTATCTCTTCTCCAAGGCCTTTTACTTCTTAAAAGTTAGGGAGTGAGGGAGATCTATATGGTGGGTGACTCATTGATGAAGTGGAATATCTATCTCTTATCAAAGGCCTTTTACTTCCTAAAACTCAAGGAGAGAGGGGGATCTTTATGGTGGGTGAGTCAATGATTCTTCTTTGAGTATTCCCAGGAAAATATCCTGCTAAATATTCACTCCTAGTTTGATTGATTGAAGTAATAAAACAAGAAGTGTGGGGTTTCAAAATGAAAGAGGTCTTCCATGTTATTTGATATCAAAACTCACTAGGTTTGAAAATGAATGAGGTCTTCCATGTACTTTGATATCAAAACTCATTAGTATATTAGCTAGAAAATAAATTTTGGGATCATATCAGGTTTCAAAAGTTTTCTAATAAATAGGGAGAGAGCATCCCTATGACCAGTCCTCTTATTTTTAATCTACCCATAGCTACATCCCGAAGGCATTGTATTACTCTTCTCCTACTTCCACTTATGCAAGGTATTATGAATAACATGGTGATCTAGTTGGGATTTTAGTGTGCGTTATTTCGATAAGATAAGTATACCATTCAACTCATTTCACATGTTTAGTTTTTAGTTTCAATATTGTTCTCATTAAACACTTTTGTGTGGTTGCATGAGTGCACTACCGATGTCACAATTGATAGTCAAATTGTCCTTTTCACCTATTATCTCAACCTAGGTCTCCACTGCATCCGACATGCATGTAGTTAACAATGAAATCTTCGGCCAGTATGTGAGATTATTGATTGTGAATTAATTAATAAATAACTCACTGATCTCTCAATGCAAAGTCTAGCATACAACTAGTGCAATTGAGTTTAACTCACTTAACTAAGGTAAACTACTTCACAACTCACACACAACTACACATCCAACTCTCGATACAACTTTGAATCACTCAAGCATAACTAATTCAATCCTTGTATGTCCCAATTAGTCAACCTTTTAACTCGAGTTTCCTATAGCTAACTTATTTGCAATTTCAGTTAACTATTTCCAAATGCCCATTGAGAATGGGATCACGTTTTATGTCCAACTATTATTAAGGTATAATAATAAAGGTAGATATACATCTATGTATCATAATTCACAAACATCTATAAATAGAAATCATCTATAAATAGAATTTTTCTCATCATCTAAAAAAATAGACTTCCACCTAAAATAGCCCGAGGCTCCATCCCAGTGTAGGTGCATAATTTTCACTAGATTTCTTGTAGGTTATCAACACTCCCTCTTAACAAGAAATGGATTATCCTTCACCCCCTATCCTATCTCTATGATATTCAAATTTTCTCCTAGTGAGCACCTTCATCATAATATATGCATCATGATCTTTCGTAGGAATGTACTGGCAATATGATCTTAAGCTGTACACAATCTCTTGATACATGATACCGGATATATATGGTTAGATCTATCATGAAACATAGGATTAATAGAGAGAGTTTAATGCAACTTTGATTATCACAATGAATCTACCTGGCCAACTTAAAATGAGAACCAAACAAAATCCAACCAAGATATTTCTAATCCAGATAACCTCACATACAACTTTACTCATTGCCATGTATTCCTCTTCCACTAAAATAAGTGCTATTGATCTTGTTTCCTATTGTTCAAGAAAACAATTAGACACGATACCAAAGGACCCCTGATGTGTTTTTCTTTTCAGCTAGTCGTCTGCATAACTGCATCCATGGCCATGCAACTTCACATCATCCATCTATATGTACCATAATCCATACTTGTATGTGCCCTTCATATATCTCAACACATGCTTACCCACCTTCCAAAAAAACTTGGTAGGCTTAACCATCGCTTAACTCAACTCAAGTTAATCAGATAGCAAATGTTCGGTTTTGTGTTCACTAGATACATTAGCTAACCCACTAACTATCGATAGATAGTAGAATCCAATACCTCTCCAAAAGTAACATCCCCTTTCCTCTAGTTTCCCGAAGAGGAGTATCCATCGGTTTTGAATCCTCTATGTGAAACTTACCCAGTATATCCCTTGCATACTTGTCTTGAGACACAAAAATTTCACCATCTCACGCCATATTTCCAATCCAAGGAAGAAATGAAGAAGGCCCATATACTCATCCCCAACTCCTTGTAAGGTCCTCCTTGCATGAGTGTGTCAGCTGCTCATCACCAGTAAGTTTTAAATCATCAACATAAAGAAAATGATTAAAAGCTTACCTTCCACCACAATTTGGTATAGGTATGCATCCGCTTCACTTTTGGTAAAGCCCAAACTGATGAAATAGTTGTCTATCCAAGTATACTGTTAATGTAGGTGCTTGTCATGTTCTTACATACAACGCTTCTTTTGAGTCGGCTAATACATGCAACCTACTACTGAAGATCCTAAAATCCTTCAGATTCTTTGTATTACCTCTTCTCAATGATCCTACTAGAAACAATTTTTACATCCATCTCATTTAAAATTCTTAAATCCATCTGCGCTCAGAGTGCAAAGATGGATCTTATGGAAGAGTACCTTGCAATGTGCAAAGGTATCATAATAATCTATCCCATGACTGGTGGAGAAGCCCTTGTTTCAGCCAAATATGGCATTTTATTTCTCCATACTCCCATCAACAACTTGTTTTACATTGTAGATCCATCTCAAACCACTATTGGATTTTGTTGACCTAGTCTTCTAACAATTTCCCATGTAATCGCTTTTGACAATGGAGTTATACCTCCACCACACTGGGAAACCAAGGGACCCCGTGACCGCTTCCTAGCAAGATGGTTCACCACACATTTTCTCATGAGCCATGACTAGTAAATCAATCACAGATTGTCTCTACTGCGGTCAGGAAGTGTGTGGGTTCTACATTCTCAGCATCTAGTATCACCCACGGGCCCATGGTAACTTTTTATACCATTTCTATGGATGGCTCTGCATGAGTGCTCTCTCCACCTGCATGAACCTCCTCATGTGGTTGATCCATATCTTGAGACTCATGTTTGGGAACCAACAATTCCTCCTCCGCATGCAAGTCTAGCTCCCTCAAGCAACAACCGCATGGATTCCCCCTCATCAAATTTTATATATCCCATCGTATACCATCCACTATTAGGAAAATATAGATTATAATTATGGGGTGTTTCTATGTATGCCACAAATATCCCAACTTCAGCACACCATCTTCTTCCAGAATTTTGGTTACATAACATAAATAGATGAGCTGTAATCTTAAATGAGAAACATCGGTTTCACTGAAATCTCTCGTGTGTAATCTGGCAATTAAGTGAGGACAATGGTTTTGCACATAAACCCCAGGGTATTTCCATGCTTCCACCCATAAAATGAATTGGTAGGCCCTAATCATGCAACATCACTTGTGTTGCACCCAAGATCATTTTGTTTTTTCTCTTCAGACCCATTTTGTTGTGGGTTATGAGGTGCTATGAGTTTTGTTCGAATTCCTTCTTTGCTACAAAAGTATTTGAATTCGCTGGAGATGTATTCTCCACCATTATCACTCCTCAAAGCCTTCACTTGCTTCCTAGACTCTTTCTCCACAAATTCCTTAAACTCACTGAACTTTGAGAATGTTTTATGCTTCTTCTGCATGAAGAAGATACAACATTTATGAGAAAATTCAACAACAAAATTCACATAATACCTGTGCTTTGTTGTTGAAGCAACTGAGAATGGTCCACACATGTCCAAGTGAATTCTCTCTAGGATCACCAAAGCACGGTTCTCCTTTTCATGAAAGGTGGACTTTACATACTTTCCCCATGGTGCAACCATTGCACCATCTAATTGCTATGTTCGCATTGATGTCCAAGAGATATTTTCTCTCAGATGATTTTTAAGGTTCCATGATGAAGATGGCCTAATCGCTTGGCGCCATAATTCACCCTCATCCCTGCTCACAACTTTTTTCCTTGCCTATCATGGAAGCACAACCATATACCTACAGCTTCTAGATATTCTGACTCTAATCCCTATCTTTTTGACTTGACCCATTGTTTTATGTCGCAGAAAAGATTTTCTCTTATCAATAAAACAACATCATAGCCTCTATCTTCAAAAATTGCAACCGAGACCAAGTTTTTCTTCAAACCTCGAACATGCATAACATTTTTCAAATAAAATGGTTTACCTGAATCCCTCAGAAAAGTAATGGTACCAATGCCAATCATTAATCAGATCAGTCTATCGCCTCCCATATCAATATGCATTTTGAGATCTTTCACCTCCAAGTCAATGAAAGACTCATTATCTCCCAAGGAAAGGAAGTGCCACCATCCAAATACCACACCAATCCTAATTCACTTGACGCCATGCATGCTATCAAGGAAAAGTCAAGCTAAAGTTGTGAGACAAGGCCTCACCAGCTATATCTCCAACAACCTTCTTGTTCATCTTCCTCTACGGATAGTTAGTAGTGAGATACCCATGTTTGTGACAACAAAAACACTTCACTTTGGAAAAAAAATCCAACTTCTTGCCTTTATACTCGGATTTTGAATGGAATTTATTCCCTTACCCTTTCCTTGCCTTGGCAGTCAAAAAAAAAAATCCTCTTCATCATCAAAGCATGATGATGAAAGATATCCATATCTAGTGTTCCACCTAAACTCCTCCTACACCATAGATCCCACATAGTCGCTCCTGAAATTTTTCCCTTCCATTGACGAGTCTTGATAACTATGCCAACTCTTGGAAGTCCTAGGAGAGCTTTTTCATACTACCAAATAATCTTCAATGACTATTATTCCCACACATCCAAGCTCATCCCAACATTGGAAAAAATTCATGAGATATTTCAATCGGAGTCACCCTTCCATCTTGATCTCTCCTAAGTTTATCTTTGAGCACCAATTTCCCATGGTCGTTGTTGTTGAATAGATCTGACAAAGTATTCCACATTTCATATGGTGTGACTTTCTTCTCCCATGGAGGTTTGAAACAACATGGTCTCTAGTAATTCCCTCCAAATGATCCTCCTCATCTTTTCCACTTTTCTTTTCCATGCATCAAGATTTACAACATCTGCAACATCTGGCTTAGAAACATCTTTTGTCACGAATTCCTCTCAAGCCATTATCTTCTAATCAGCTTCTATCTTGTTCCTTCCAAGTAATTTTAGTTCGATCTTTCCCTCGATTGCATACTCAAACCTCAAGCCATTGAAATCCATTTCATCTTGAATCAATTATAGCACCAAGAAAGTATTTCTACAAATTCAAATTCCCATCTAGTCACAACCTAACTCTCCTCGGCACTCGGTTTCCTCTCGCTACTCATGTACAGTTCACAAAATTAAGTATTTCTTGTGATTCTCATGATCTAATAATTATATTCCATTTTTAAATACATAATCGCTTCTAGTAATATTCTTTCAGAATTTAAAACACAATCATCAATTGCAATATCAAGAAAAAAGATCAATCACACATAATATAGATTTTTTACCGGAAAGAATAAAACCTAAAACCCCACTATCATATATTATTTATACATCATGGATCATGAAGCAATCTCATACAAAACTCTAACTAAGAGCTCTTAGTGTGAGTACAATATATAATCGTCTCACATTGTCATACAAAATTGACAAATTCATGTGCCAATTTACTACTTCTAGATAGCTTGCCTCCTCTACGCAATCCATGCAAATGGAAATCTCTGCAAATGAAGGAATTCCTCTTTCCTAGGCTACAAAATCCTCATGGTCACATCCAATGTGTAAAATGTTTGCACGTGGTTGCATGAGTGCACTCACCAATGTCACAATTGATAGTCAAAATTTCCCTTTCACCTGTTATCTCATTTGGGTCTCCATTGGATTTGACATGGATGTAGTTAACAATGGTAAATCTTTAGTTGGATGTGAGACCACTGATTGTGAATTACTTAATAACTAATTCATTGATCTCCTTATTATTGTGTTTAGTTACAACTAGTACAACCTGAAGCTAACTCACTTAATTGATTTTAAACTACTCCACAACTCACATAACTACACATCCAACTCTATTAACTTCAATCACTCAAGCCATAAACTAATTTGACTTGTAATAACCCACCAGTCAACCTTTGAACTCGTTTTTCCTATAGCTAACTGATTTTCTACTTTAGTTAACTATTTCCAAGTGCCCATTGAGAATAGATTAATATTTATTGTCCAACTATTATTAAGGGATAATAATAGTTTACATACATCTATAAATAGAATTCGCTTACCATCTATAAATAGACATCATCTATAAATAGAATTTCCTCATCATCTAAAAATAGACTTCCATCTAAAATTATCCTGAGGTCTAACCTAGGTACATGCATAATTTTCAATGTAGGATCTCATTGTTGAATCTCAAAGATGGACTGCTAACATCAAGTTTGCAGGCCCACAAACATGAAAGTATATACATAGTCACTTTTCACGAACAAAACAGTTAGTCATTTTTATGTGTTGCAGTAGTCCCATTGCGGGAGACAAACCCATCCCTATCCTACAAATGTCCATGTACTACAACCCTCAAATGCATAACACTCAAAATTATCCTTTCTACTTTCATGTCATGTAAATTTCACTACTTACCTTTTCATATACTTAGCCAATTCTCTTGAATTTTCATACAGGACAACCTTCCTCTTCAGTTACCTTTTTCCCTCATGCCCATGTCTTGAAAATTGCAATCCCACATTCTCCAAAACAACTCATCCATTTCTTAAACCTACAAAATATTGTTTTCTTATGCTTATGTTATTTTACCATCAGGATGTGGGAGTCCCCCCTTCTTACTTTTTGATGCTCCATGTCCATAGTCCCACATCCCATAATCTTGCATTCATCATATTGAACTTTCCATTTCCCAATTCTTTTCACCTTCATAATTTAATCATTTTTCATGTTTTGAACATCAGAACACCATTCCAAATAGAATTTACTTCCCCTCCACCACATCACCCGCCACTTGTGTGAACCTAATATTGTTATTAAAGTGACAAAGATGTTGTAAATCTTTGTAATAAATTATAAATCTTATCGTGGAAGCTAGAAACTTTGAAATAAGAGTTATGGTGGTTAATAATCATGAAATATGTGGTAAATTTAATAAATAATTAAATTCCCATGTTGTAAAAATGTTATATAAATAGAAGGACCACCTATTTGTAAAGAAAAATCAGTGTAAAGACATCTCAAGTAGAATAAAGAAATTGTATTGCAGGACACACTTAACACTCTCATACGAGAAGATCATTAGTTATATAGTTCATAATATTATAAGTGGTATCGAGCTATTTCCCCAGCAGGGAAGGAAACAAAACAATTATTGAGTTCATGGATAACATCGGTCGACTATGTGCCTGAGGTAATGGAATTTAAATAACTAGTTCTCTGGTACATAGAGAAGATCGACATAGAAAGAAGAATTTTTCAAGTCAAGGGGAAGCCGCCAATCTCCTTGACTCCCATAGTCTTTAATAGAATGTTACAACTCCCACAATTCATTAATCAGTAAATTAAAGAATTAGGAATTGTATTTGAATTTAAAGAACACCAAGGAGGAGAAGAGCTCCTAGAGAATTATCTCACCAGCCCGAGAGTTGATAAATGTTCCTCTCAAGTTGAGGTAAGTTCTTTGAAATACCTGTAAAAATAAATCAATGGAATTTTTATTGTATAACTGAACTATAATCCATGACCTTTAGAAAAATTAAATTGTTATATTATCTATTTGTTGTTCATGAAGACACCTTGATCGACTTGGGCCAAATTATTTCAAATGCGATATCGTTTTAAATCAAGCATGACAAAAACCATTTTTTACATGAATTATTATTTTATATAATATATATCCTAATACCACATATTCAAACAATTTATTAGGTAAAGGAGTGTTGATTTCAAGGTGGAACTAGTTTCTATCTGGTATCTGGATTTATGTCTCCATAAATCCCAATACAATTTCTACACAATCCAAAATGGTTTTATTTGTGATTTCAAAAATTTATTTTTTGGTCCTACTACATCAATACAATCACCAAAGATTTCCTCCTTTCTCTTCAAGAAATAAATTTTTTAGATTTCAGAGGATTTCATTCTTCTAAGACTATTTGATTTTCAAAGGAAACCCTTCTTGCTCCCCTTTATGTGTCTGATAAACTCTTTCTCATCGATTTGTGTAGATAGTATAAATATTGGGGACACACTTCTTCAATTAAGAAAGAAAGAAACGATTTTTTCCTTTACCATGAAGGGTTGGGGAAATTGTTTCCAAGCATATTTCCCACTTATATCAATTTGCAGGTCAATTTGATCCACTTGGTTTAATGGAATCTTAGTTTATCGATAGTTTTGACCCTTAAAATGTATTTTTTGCACACATGTCCTTAATTGGATACTCTATTTTTTTAAGTTTGAACAATTCCAATAAGGAGGAGGAGACTTCCAAACTCTCCCCGAGGCCTCTATTGAAGGATCCCTAAATGATGTTGAAGACTTGGCAAGAACTAGCGAGTGTTATGACAAAAGGAAGAGAGGAGAAGAAACCATCCCTAATCTTCACCCGCAAAGATTTCCACGTGATAGGTGCTTCTGTAAAAACAAAATGTAGAAGTAGTGGTCTAGAATCAAGAAGGACATCTGCCAAAAATTTAGATGACATTGATGTTAAAGACACTAGAAAGAAAAATTTGGAAAAATATCATATTGTACACACTTCTATTAAAATAAAACGATAAACTTAGAAGCTAGGATTGGATGTACATGAAATTGAGGAAAGTACCCAAGCTATGGATGTAGATAAAGTGATAGAAGAACCCAACCGGTCTTAATAAAGATTGATGGAAACTAGGGAAATTGTCTCAGTATTTGGCTACCCAAGAGACATAAACATTTGATAAAGAATCTGTCATAGTTCACCATGCGACCTACAATAAAAATTATAATAAATTGTTAATAGACAAAATTAATATGAAAAATAAGAGCCCCAAAATGGAACCACAAATCAATTTTTAGGGGGTTGTACCCTTGAAAATCATGCAATTTCATGAGGCAACCGAGGAATAACTAAAAGTTTATGTTTTTCATATTGAGAAAGAAAATTCATTTCTAAATGAAATAATAAAGGATTTGGATAAGTTATAATTCCAAAACCATTATTTGTTGAGCCTTTAAATTTAATTTAGTCAACACTTACCCTCAAACATGTCCCTGAAAGAAATTCTAAATTGAGGGGTTCATCTATTTTATTTTTGGATGTAAGAAAATATGTCGGAGATGGTATGTAGAAGAGAATAGACCTAATCCTTGAAATATGGGAGTTAGCATTAAATTCAAATAGTTTCTCAACAAGGATTATGTGACCTAGGGAATATCTCCAAAAGACTTAGAAAATGATGAATTCTTTTATAAGGAAACCATGGGGATGTTGGTAGAAAAAGTTTAAGAAGACATGTCTGGCTAAGAGAACAAAACCTTCCCTCTCGTATTTGAATAAAACAAATTAATGTTTTCTAGGTGAGAATGACTAAATATTTTTAAGAGAATCGTTGTCTGAGTTGGATGTTGTCAAGACTAAGAGGGCTTCACAATATTTCTAAACTTGTTGGGATTACTAAAATAATTAGATGACCCTAATTTATTAATTCATACCATGATGATGTCTAAGGATTAACTATTGGAAAAACTAGAAGCATTAAATTTTTCATGGGAAAGTGAGTTTAGTGACTCAATTGAATTCTATGAAGAATAGCTAGAGAGGTTTCTTATCTGACATATAAATAGGAATTATGATATTGAAGAATGTTGCATAAACTAAGCATTGATTTAAGAGAAATGGAGAATGAATTATTTTAAATAAATACCAAGTATGAAATAATAGTTGCTTCGATGAGGGAGTATCTAGAATAATGGATAACAAAATCAATAGCTAAGGAAACCAAGACAGATCAACAAGGAGCATTTAAAGCAATTATGCCACCTCCAACACAATTGTTGGTCCCAGTTTGCACTTGACTGTTAAAGGGAAGAGCTAGGCCACCCTTGCTATGAATGTGTTAGCACTTTGTAATTTTCCTGCCACAAGTGGAGGCAGTTGACACGTAACATAAAACCACTTGGATTCCTGGATCTATACCTCTAAGACTCAGAGAAGGCTCTCTCTACATGTCCTGGGTTCTAGTTTTGTTTGCTAGGAATTTTAGGCTAGTTAGAAGGTACAGGTTATAGTTTTTAAATTGGTTGGATGGAACATGAATGGAGGAACCATTGGGAAATGGAGCCAGAACTCACATAATGGATCAAGACCAGGTCATGATAGTCTAATATTGAAGGGAAAGGTAAGAAAATCCAGTTGATCTTCAAGATTTAATGCATGGGAAAGGTAGAATAGATTAATAAATCCAATTAAAAATAGAGCAACCGAGAATTCTGAGTTTAATATTCAATGGAAAAACACATAAGTTATTCCAAGCAAGTGACAGAGGGGTGTTACAACTTGTATAATACATGATAGTTGAACAAATTAACAGATAAAATAAGCTTCACCAATGGGATTTGTCACAAGAATCCTAAAATGGTCACACTGTGGTTACCTGGAAATCCATCCATGAAGGCTCTCTCATGAGCTATTTTACAAAAATTAATTCATAGTCCCCAACTAATCAACCCTTGTACATTTGACTTATAACAATATATAGAAATATTATATCCCAGGATCAAGAGGTCGAATTCAACAACCCTTTGCCCCAAAAAAATAGAAATAAAATCCTCGAACATTTGAATTGTTGGCCATGAAAGATGGGCCAAACCACTGAAACAATGGGTCAACTTACATTTGCATTCCTGTAAAATATGATATCTGCATGAAAACTGGAAGCATATTTATTGCAAGATTCCATCAAGAACAAAACCTCTTTAGGTTTTTCTAAATTCATCCTTATCACCAAAATGCTACTCAAGATCATGACAAAATCAAGAAAAATGGAATCTTGAAAAATAGGGCTTAGATATGGATTCGATTCTCCCAACTGGTGGAACCTTTGCAAAACCTAGGAGAGGGTTTTTTTTTTCATCCCATTATGAACAAAAACCCTCTCTAATTTTCAAAATTACCCCTTTTCCTCGGAATTGCCTCTAAAAACATGTGTATGTTCAATAAGACAATTTTTTGGTTGTCTTTAGAAGACGGGTTTTGAGAGGGGAAAGTGAGTTTTTAACCCCTAGGGGTGGTAAATGGTATTAGCTGGTCTGATTCTCATCTTCGTGATGGTGCATCCTGGTGGTTTTGATATGGTAAAACCCTTTGGGCTGAGTGGACTAAGGGGAGGGTCCGATATATGGGGAAGTATGGGTGGGTAGTAAACTTAGGATTAATTTTATTTTGTTTTTTATTATTATCATTTTAATTTTGTTTTTAATTTTGTTTTTTCAATTCCTATTTAATGGTTGCTTTTGTTTCATTTTTATTTTTGTTTATTAGTTTTTAGTGATTTGTTATATGTTTTTATTATATGTATTTGTGTTTTACCATCTCATTTACTTTTAATTAATGCTTCATATAATTGTTTTTATTTATCATTTATATAAGCCATTGTTTTTTTTAATTTATATATGTTTTATTTATTTTTTTAATTAATGTCTAATTCTAAAACATTAACCTAATTGTTAACTTAAACAAACTAACTTAATTACTAATTATTAATTAATTTGTCATTAACAAGTCTAACCTAGTTTATTAATCTCACTACACTAATTAAATTAAATTAACATTATTATGCTAATTAGTGTTAAAAAATGCCTCTGGACATTTATTACTAACCTAATGCTTTTTATCCTAAGTTTGTTTATGCATGTAGGGATGAAAACGGTGGAGGGGTGAAAAAATTGAGGGCGAGGGATGAAGGGTGCGACAGAGTGATGACGAATCAGGGGAAATGGAATCGACTGAGCCCAACAAGACATATTTCTTCATCATGGGAGTAATGCCAAATAAACAAATGAAGAATCAAGTTACCTATGATTATAGGACCCCAACATAGGCTCCACCTGGGGATTGCAGCTCTTTCAGGAGGTGACAAGAAAAACTAAACTCTGAACACCTAGACCAGTGCCTTATCGATTGGGTTGATCCAAAAACTTTATTCTGCAACTTGTACCTGTGTTGATATTTCAACTGAAACCAAATTATATTGAAATCTGAACTTGGAATGCACACTAAACTGGAAACTGTACTGCAAACTGAAACTGAAAAAATTGCTAAAAGGAATGCTCAAAGAGCTGAGCTTATTTTCACACTGCTACCTACTCTATACTGAGCGTTTCTTCTGTTTAGTTTGTAGAGCGACTGTGCATTCTTCATTGCTATACTGATCTTGCTTTCTTATCCATGTAATTTTATGAGGTTCTTGTTTGTGACTCTGTTGAGGTTCTTTAGGAGGGACTGTCATTCTGCAATTTTTGGCCATGTGTCCAAAATTGCTACATTTGTAACATTCCACTTCAGTTCTCAAAGATTCAAACCTGTTGTAAATTCTTCTCTGTGTTTCACTAGGTCTTCTTGAATAACCCCATTGTGTATGGCTCTCAAAGTAGTTATTGTTCATGTTGTTAGCTTTGCAATTTATAGCTTTATGTACAAAATTATTACATGCATAACATAAACCAAAAAATATAGTTTGATACCTAGTAGTTGAAGATCTTATGAAAGGAGGTGCTCTTATGAATCCTTCTTCTTCTTGAGGCTTGTCTATCTGTTGTTGATTCTGAAATTTGAATCTTCTTGGTGGAGGAGTGTCCCTGTAATCTTCCTTGTATATCTTTTTATTCCCTTTGATTGTTTCTGCATAACTTTTTGGATTTTTTTCTTGCTTTGTTGTTTTGGAGCTTGATCCCTTTTCTGTCTGATTGTATCCAAGTCCGGACTTGTCAAGATAAGATTTTTGACTGTTGATAATGTCATCCAAAAATTTTGAGCTATTCTACAAAATTTTCTTTTGAATATCCTTTCTTAGTGTGACAATCTCTGCTTCCAGGTTTCCAATGATCCCGTCCTTTCCTTCTAGTTTTTCTTTGAGTGATTCTTCAATTCTTTTATCTTTTTCTATTTGAACCTTCAATTTTGTGATCATTTGTTCTAGTTCTTGAGTGTCTTTTTTCTTATCTAGTTCTGCTTGTAGTTTCTTGTTTTTCTTCTTTTCTCTTCTGATAACTTCTATGGTACTGATTAATTCTTATCAGAAGTCAACTTCTGCCTCTTCAATTTTTTCTTCATATGCTTCTTCAGAGTCTTCTTTATCAGAGTCTTCTACTGCGATGAATAGAACTCTCCCTGTTTCACTATCACTGACTTCATCTTCATCTGATGATGAGATGTCTTCTTTAGTGGAATTTTTTTTCTTGAAAACTTTCTTTGTAGTTCTTTTACCTTTATATGTTTGTTTGCATTTTGAGTAACCTTCATCATTTCTCTTTTTCTTATGAGGACATTTGTTAGCAAAATGACCAATACCTTCACAATTAAAACAAATTAAAGGAAGATTACCTCTGTACCTACCGTTGGTTCCCTTGTTCAGTATTTTGACAAAGTTGGCCACTTCTTCATCATCTTCTGAGACGTCGTTTCTACTGCTATATTCTTCTTGTTCCTTTTTCTTTTTCTTTGATCTTTTGGATGCTTTGAATGCTGCTTCTTTTACATCTGGATTTTCCTGTTCAATTCTCATCTCATATGCTATGAAGATTCCATGTAGTTTTTCCATTCTTATTGAGTTTAGATTCGGTCTTTCTTCTAGTGTTGATATCTTAGGGTTCAATATCATAGGAAGAGATCTTAGTACCTTTGGAACAATTATAGATTCTTCGATTTCTTCTCCCAATCCTATGATTGCATTCATTGTTTCATCGAATCGTAAGAAGTAGGTTGTGATGTCTTCATCTTCCTTCATTTTTGGTTGTTAGAACTAACCTTTGTAAGTTTGAATCTTTGCTACTTTGACTTTTGAATATCCTTCATAAATATTTCGAAGCTTGTCCCAAATCTCTTTAGCAGATTTACAATGTACAAATTTGGTGAATACTGTATCACTAAGACCATTCAAAAGTGAATTCATGGATTTGGAATTATTCTCACCAAGTTTCATTGCTTTATCATTTGTTGGTGGAACTACTGGTGTTGTGTATCCATATAAAATTGATTGCCAAAATTGAAATCCTTATGCTCCAAAAAACATACTTTTGTCCATCAAACTCTGGTATTCCATTTTTATATGAGTTGGTACTCTCCACGATCTACCTTTCAGTGGTTAAACTGATTTCTGAAGGAACCTGCTATGATACCAATTGTTGGATTACTGAAAGGGGGGGGAATCAGTAATAGCATAATTATAATAATTTTTCTTCAAATGTTATATCAATGTAGAATTATTATCCAATAATGAGTAGTAAGAAATAAACAATCACACACATACATAGTACACCAGTGTTTTACGTGGAAACTCAAATCGAGAGAAAACCACAAAATTCTTTTTCTTATATGTCTTGAAGAATTACATTCATTGGAAGCACCAACTTCCTTTGTTTTCCAGCTGCAATTGGAAGGAGGCTCCAACCCCCTAGTTTCTCAGGCTACAACCTGAGGGAAGATCTAACTCCCCAATTCTCTGGAAACAACCAAAAGGAGGCTACAACCCCCAATTCTCTCCATCTACAACCGAAAAGTGGCTACAACCACCTGTCCTTGCCCCGTCCTGCCACCCTGACGTAGAAGTAGAATGATGGAACCACTTTCACACTATCACTGTGAGATATACTGTTGTAAACCTATACCAATAAATATGAACCATGCATCAACCATGCATCAACCTGTACCTCAACCTGTAATCAACCTATACCATAAACAAATGCATCAACCATGCACCAACCTGTAATCAACCTGTACCATAAACAAGTGCATCAACCATGCACCAAATTGTAATCAAACTGTACCATAAAAAAGTGCATCCAACCATGTACCAAGTATTTTCCAATCATGTGTCAACTAATCATCAACTATGACTCATCGATGTGTACCAACATCATCAACTATACACCTCATGTATGTGCACCAACTCAACTACTTGTCTCAACCATGTACTAAACGTGTAGCACAAACAAAATCCCTCATCAATTTCATCATCCAAATCTTATTTGTAGCTCTATAATAGACCTGGTGTATATGATCACATTCCTACAAACCTTCCTTAACTTTAAAAATAAGATATTAGCATTTTCATCAAACTTTTCTTTAGTCTCACATGCCTAGTTTTGGATTAGTCAACAACCCTAACTTGAAGTAATCATAACTTTGAACATGTAATGTATAAAGATCTGAAATTGATAAAAAAATGTTCTTCATTGTGTTTTATGCAATTCCTCCAAGTTTCACTATTTGGACCCTCGCATAAAAGGAGTTATGGAAAAAATGACATACCTTGCTGAATTCTGTCTTATTCTAGAGAGCGACCTTATAGAGCATGCCCTGCACAAAATATTTCATGCATTGATCTGAAACTATTAAAAAGAATACTACAGACTGTCCCCTAACCAACACATTTTGTCTCACTGAATTTGGATCTTTTATGAATAAGTTATGACGGTTTTACCTGAAACACCCGATTTTGACTAGTTTTAGGACTCGCCACAAACCTCTTTTCTATGTATCCCATCAACGGCGGTCTGAGATAGCTGAGTCTGGTTGATTTTTTGAAGTATGAGACATTCCATTAGTTCGAATCACCGGCCAAGATTCTCGATGCACAATATCAATAATATCAATAACAGTCTTTGTCATTCGTAGTCTTTCTCCTAATAAGAAACAACATGCAAATCTTGATATAAATGTATTTAATTACGCCCTCCCATATTTGTTTCCGCTCCACTTTTTTGTCAGGTCATAATAATACATTTTTATTTTATTCTTCCATCTCACATTTTAAACTGCAATCACATTGACAATGTATCGCCATAACGAACACCACCCGAAAACCCAAAATTTTAAATCAACTGCGTAATTAAAGATCCAGTTCGTCAAATTAAAGGGACAGTCTAGAGGTTAGACGCTGATGCGTGCATTGGTTAGTTACATAAAACTTTGATAAGCATAACTTGATACTATTCGACTGCACTTTGAACTGCGGATAGAAGTTGATATTCTGAACAAAAGACATGAATAATTAATCGGTTTGTACCTAAATGTTAGAATGGAAGCATTTTGAAGCTTTCTGGTCTTTGCAAGTTTCTCCTCTGGTGCTGCAACAATTCCGTCCTCCCTCTATGTGAATGAAGTCGCAACAAGCAAGCAAGTAAGGTTTCCGGTCTTTGCAAGCAACAATTTCTCAGCAAACTTGTCCAAATTCCATCCTCCCTGTGCGTAATAGCATGCGAATGAAAATTAAATTGTAGGTTATTTAGTCTTATTAATGGAAATCGTGGTGATGGAATTGCTGCTCATAATTCATTTATGCCCACTTATTTCCACTCTTCATGCATGATACGAAGTTCTGAAATGTAACGACAAGCCAGGTGTAGAAAAGTTAATAGTAAAAAGGTGCTGATTTATTTCCACTCCTCCGATGCATGAGAAGGTTTCGAATCGTGATAGTCGCTCAGGATTTTTCCATTGTTTTGGTTCTTTAAAAGGCCCCACGATCACCAAATTTGTCGATCGAAATTTTAATTTTCTCAGACCAGTTGTGAGGGACAGAGGATCTGAACGTGGCAACCCTAAATTGAACGTGGAAGTCGTAAATTGAAAGGAATTACGGCTCTCATTAACTAACCACGAGATTTCATTAACTAACGTGTCAACCCTAATTTGAACGTGGCAACCCTTAAGTAAAAGGAATTACGGCTGCGTTGTTTTATGCGTTTAGACCTTGACACATAGCAGAATTTGAAAGGGCGTCCAAACCTGGCATCCAGCTTAACCACGCGTGTGTTTTATGCGTTAATAGAAACACAACCATCATGACCAGACAGACATGCTTCACATCCATAAAAGCCTGTGTAAGATGAAACCCGTAGAATTAATCCGTGGTAAATAATGGAACATGGTAATGAAGCGTTTTATACATATTAATCCTCGCTAATGAGTAACGTGGCATTCAATAGTGAGGAAAGTAATTTTTTAATCATATTAAGTAAATGTAAAAAAGTAAACAAGGAAAACGTACACATTCATAAATGCAAGGAAGTTATGAAATTA